>CM060338.1:373953-383103 GCA_030674155.1 Stramonita haemastoma
GTGCCTTATGTTTGGGGATCCTATTGAAAAAATGCAAGGGAGGTCATAAAGTATGTATCCAGCCAAGTGGTCAGTCTTGGCTAGGTGATAACCGAAATATTGCCATACACTGTAAGTGCAAGCACAGGCAAGAGAAGTTGGGAAAAAGATATAAATGGCCTACACTTGGATCTTCTAGAGATGCAATTCCTCACTTGACCATAACGTATTATTAAGAAAAAAAAATAGTGCAGGAATAGTGCTGAAGTGCATAAATACTTCGTACAAAAAGTTAATCAGCTAAATATCAGCTGTTTTATTGTCATAGTTTGGCAACGGCTCTCTTTCACCTTTTTCTGTCGTCCTCTCTCCTTAATTCACTGCTCTCTCTCTCTCTCTCTCTCTCTCTCTCTCTCTCTCTCTCTCTCTCTCCTCTCTCTCTCTCTCTCTCTCTCTCTCTCTCTCTCTCTCAGATATTCGCTCTGTGTTAAATTGTACTAAAAGACCAGTTTTTACAGCACCATGCCCGTTGTCGGCCTTCCAACAGCGCTGGAAAACACCTTGAGTGCTCTGCTGCAGGGGAATCACCTGACCTCCTGGAAAGTCACAGGAGAAGGCGACAATTTGACTGTCGTACTGCGCCTGAGAACTGGCAGTGAGGCTGACAACATGGCGAGTAGGCCTACACAAGTGCAGCAGTCTGCCTCGCAATGTTATCGTAAAAAGCCGCCAAGCCAGCTGAGGAGGGACAGGAGACGACTGGAGGAGAGGAGACAGGCAGCTACGATGCCAGAGTTCCAAGAAACATCCTGCGAATTTTCAAATCAGGAGAACTACGGGCAATTGTTTATGCCTACTCCCCCAGTAACTGCCACTGTCTCACACACTGACACGCCCCTGTCACCAGACAACGCAACACGGCCTGTCTTGTGTTATGCACGAGATTTTCGCCCTGCATCCCCTGATGTCACCGTGCCTACTGACCCAGATGCAGCCGCTGATCCGCGATGCCAAATCGACCTTGATGACGTGCCTGCCACTGACGCTACGCTGGAAGAGGACTGTGACCCCTGCTTGGTCAAGGTACGTGACGCTGGATACGGGGTGGAGCTGATACGTGACTACGTTGCTGAACTGACTGACCGATCGTTACAGAAAAGGCTCAGGAACACGAAAAGAAATCAGGATTTTTTCCGTGTTTTCACTTCCAGTGACAATCCTGAAGCTTTGATCTGTGAAAGCGATGACATGGTGTTCGAGTTTAGTTGGGCAGCAGCAGCAGGTGACGAACCATCCGACTTCTTCTGGCTGGCTAAGCGAAGCCTACGGCACATGACGCAGGATGAACGGACAGTATACGACAAGTTACGACAGTGGACACCCGCCGATCGGAAAAAGTTTAAAGACAAAATCAGTGGTGGGACTCGTGTTATGAATGTGATCATGGAGGCTGTGAGATTTTTCCTTGGTTAGCTAAGTTTGCTCGTGTATGTGTGTGTGTGTGTGTGTGTGTGTGTGTGTGTGTGTGTGTGTGTGCGTGTGTGCGTGCGTGTGTTTGTGTGTGTGTGTGGTGTGTGTGTGTGTGTGTGTGTGTGTGTGTTGTGTGCGTGTGTGTGCGTTGTGTTAGTGTGTGTGTGTGTTGTGTGTGTGTGCACGAGTGTGTGTGTATGTGGTGTGTGTGTGTGTGTGATGTGAGAGAGGTCGGCGCGTGTGTGTTTGTTGTGTGTGTGGTGTGGTGTGTGTTGTGTGTGTGTGTGTGTGTGTGTGTGGTGTGTGTGTGTGATGATGAGAGAGAGAGAGAGAGAGAGAGAGAGAGAGAGAGAGAGAGAGAGAGAGAGAGAGAGAGAGAGAGAGAGAGAGAGAGAGGAGAGAGAGAGAGAGAGAGAGAGATCAAGCGAACTTTTTGCATGCACATCTGTGGCACGCATACCTGTGACATAATATCACAAGCCAGTGAACATTAAGGACAGAAGGCAGAGTGACATGGAAACCTTACCACGGACTTCGTCGTTTGTGCTGTGCTGTTAATGCATGTATGTGTGGTGTGTCTCCACCCTCGCTAGTGCCGTCCCTTTGCAATGGGCAAAAGCTTTGCGCAATACATTTTGTAAATTGTGAATCGTGGACTGTAACAAAAAATAGCAAGAGCCAGAGGCCCAACTGGACTGTACACTTTGTTGCAATCATGTACCTGACTCTGGATCTCTATCTTTGTACCATGACGTGGAATCCATGCCATGAAGATCATTTGGGCTGCAACCGTATTTTGTTTCTTGTTGTCTTTGTTTAATATGAAAATTTTATATTGTGCCCAATCCCCTTCCCACTGTCCCCTTGTGAATGGGCTGAAAAGCTTAGATCACAATAAACGATTGTGATTGTGATTGTGATTGTGATTGTGATTGTGATTGTCTCTCTCTCTCTCTCTCTCTCTCCTCTCTCTCCTCTCTCTCTCTCTCTCTCTCTCTCTCTCTCTCTCTCTCTCTCTCTCTCTTAGGTGAGTTTTTCAGACATTTAGGGGACAGTGCTGTGGATTTTCTTGTAGAGTTGTTTAATGTTATATTTGATAAGGGTATCTATCCAGAGAGCTGGACTGAGTCAGTTATCATTCCACTGTTCAAAAAAGGTAACACACAAATGATCCTAATAATTACAGAGGGATTTCTTTATGCAATATAGCAGGAAAACTATACAGCTCAATAATTAATCAAAGATTATCTAAGTGGATTGAAGTAAATAATATTACAGGTGAATATCAAGCAGGCTTCAAAAAAGATTATAGTACAATCGATCATGTATTTACTTTACTGGCTGCTGTTCAAAAACAGTTTGTAAGCAATCGTAAACTCTTTGTAGCCTTCATTGACTTTGAGAAGGCGTTTGATTCTATTTCAAGACAATTATTATGGCCTATTCTGAGCAAAAGTGGTATTAAAGGAAAGTTTTACAATTGTATAAAAAGTATGTACAACGATGTAAAGGCTAAAATAAGAGATGGGGCTAAGTTTAGTGACTGTATTAAGTGTACATTAGGGGTTAAACAAGGTGACGTATGCAGCCCAGTTCTGTTTTCGTTATTTATTAACGAACTAGCACTTGATATTATCAAAAATGGGAGGCATGGTGTTACATTAGATGTAGTAGAAATATTTGTGATGTTGTTTGCTGATGATATTGTTTTGTTATCTGATACTGTCATTGGCTTACAAACGCAACTGAACAGTTTGCACTCTGCAGCTCAAAGACTTCAGCTAAAAGTAAACATGGATAAAAGTAATATCATTGTATTTCGTAAGGGAGGGTACCTGGCTGCTCGTGAAAGATGGTTTTACGGAAAATCTCAACTAAAAGTGGTAAATGCTTACAAGTATCTAGGCATATATTTTTCTACTAAGCTTAGTTTTACTTTTGCCTGCCAAGATCTTGTGAGCAGAGGTAAACGAGCAGCCATGAATGTATTAATGTTTCTGAATAAATTTGATAATACCTCATCAGAGTTATTTTTTAAGTTGTTTGATGCACAGGTGCAGCCAATTGTTCAATATGGTGCAGAAATATGGGCCTTCTATACAGGGCATGAAATTGAAAAACTACATTTATTTGCCATGAAACGTTTCTTACTTGTTAACAGGCGAACACCTAACGATTTAGCTTATGGTGAGCTTGGAAGACATCCATTGTATTTAAATTCTTATGTGAAGTGTATTACATATTGGTTAAAAGTGGCTCAGATGTGTGAAAACAGACTGCCTGCTCAAGCATATAAACTTTTATACAAATTGGATGAGAGAGGAAAGATAACATGGGTGACCAATGTGCGTAAGTGTTTGTGTGAAAATGGTTTTGCATTTGTGTGGCTAAATCAGGGTGTTGGATGTGTTAAGAGTTTTCTGGCCTCCTTTAAACAACGTCTTACAGATTGTAGATGGCAAAATTGGGAGAGCCACATTCAAAACAGCTATAGATTTTCCTTGTATAAACTGTTTAAAACAAATCATTTTATTGAAACATATTTAGGGATGAATATGAATAAGTTTGTAAGATGTGTATTAACCAAGTTTCGATTTGGGGTCACAGATATAATGGTTCATAATCAAAGATACAAGAAAAATGACAAAAATATGACGTGTCCCATGTGTAAATCAAATAGAGAAGACGAAGTACATTTTGTTTTCTCTTGCCCAGTTCTTGAGGATTTAAGGAAACAGTACATCCCATCTAAGTTTTATAACAGACCAGCACTATTTCGATTAGTTACACTTTTGTCCTCTACCAATGTAAACACTATAAGAAATGTTGCTCTGTACCTCTATAAGTCATTCAAACGAAGAGAAACGATGATGTCATAATTTTGCTCTAGACTGAAAAATTGTTATGTATATTTTTTGTGGCTTTTTTTAGGTGTATGACTTTAGTATGGAATGTACAACAAATATCAGCGATGTATACCCCTTCAAATGGGGCCATGGCCTTTTTTTGAATAAATTATTGTCATTGTCATTGTCATTGTCATTGTCATTGTCATTCTTCTCTCTCTCTCTCTCTCTCTCTCTCTCTCTCTCTCTCTCTCTCTCTCTCTCTCTCTCTCTCTCTCTCTCTCTACTGTTGTCCTCTTTCCTTATCACTATATGTAAAGTTATTCATAATAGAATGACTGACCTTCAGAAAGTTGTGACCTTGAACTACCAAGGTCACTGGACATAGGATCCTTCTGAAGCTGCGTCCTTTCAGAAGGCCCCTTCTTTCCTAGAAAATGGCGGAGGAAAAGAACAAATAGAAAGGTCAAATGTAAGGCTAAACATTCATTAAATCAATGACTACATGAATGCATAAGACATACTGAACAGAAAGGTCAAATGTGAGGCTAAACACTCATGAAATCAGTGACTACGTGAATGCATAGGAAATACGGAATAGAAAGGTCAAATGTAATGCTAAACACTTATTAAATCAACGACTACGTGAATGCATAGGATATAGAAATAATGAGTGACAGAAAAGGTTTGAATAAATGAATGAGCACTGAAAATAAACAAGTTAACATAATCTGAAAGACTGGATAAATCAATGTGCACACGAATGGGAGAATAAATAAATGAGTGAAAGAATGAAAGAACGAATGAATGAGAAAAAGGAAAAAAAAAAAAGCATCCTTAATAACTAAACACAATCAAACAAATGAACGACAATGTTATCATGGTAATGTAAAGCAAAACAAAGACAAAAGACAGAAACATCAAAGAAGGACAGCAAAAAGAAAAATCAACCTGTGACTGAATGAGTGAATACATGAATATGGAAATAAGGACACACAGAAAAAGGAAACACCCCACCCCACCCCCTAACAACATTAAACAGAAAGACACAAAAAGAGAAAGAAAAGTGCTTAAATAAAAAAAAAAACAGAAATAGAAAAAGCAAAATGGACCGACAGAACGGAAGAGAAATGAATGAAACAAAAAAAAAACAGATAGAAATTAGCCCCCCCCCCCCCAATCCTCCCGCAAAAAACCTATAAAAACTCATCCCCCATTTCTGTTTGTGTTCTTTTATAAAATTCAAAGAGGGTTTTTCTACTACTGACCATTGTTTTAGCCCCTGATCTTTGACTTTATTACACGAGTTCTGCTGACTGATACCACACACTTTGCTGCTTTCTTGACATGGTTGTTGATCTTATCTCCAGTGGCAAGCTTTGAACTTTTTATCTTTAATCCTGCTTCCATCTACTTTACACCCAATACCTACTTCTGTTTAGAGAAGCGCAAAATTCTACCGTTAAACTGCACACAAGTACACACGCTCGCACGCACGCACGCACACACAAACACACACACAGACACACGCACGCACACGCTCTTCCCCCCCCCCCCCACACACACACACAAACACACACACGCACTCCCCCCACCCCCCCTCCCCCACACACCTACACACACACACTTATACACACACACTTATACACACACACACACACACACACACACACACACACACACACACACACAACAATCCACCCCCCCCCCCCCCCCCACACACACACACACACACACACGCACACGTCAAAAACTGACTCACTTCTTCTTAGGACAATGATGACAACAACGACGATGATGATCACGATGACAAGGACACTAACTGCGCTTGCTACTGCAATAACCGTAGAGCTGACTGCAGCACTGTCCGTCCCTTTGTTAAGATCTGGTCAGACATTGATAACTGTTAGCAAGTGTTTAATAAAAACACGATAAAACACACTGTTTAACACCATTGTTACTGTTTGAGACCCTGTCAACATGTAAACAGGGTAGCTAAAACTAGGATTGATTTTTTACAGTTCTGTAATAGCCGTCAAACCCGTACCATAGTAAACTCAATATGTTCGTAAAGTATATAAAACGAGGACTTTTTTTTTTAAAGCTTTGTAACATGCTGTCAAAAACCATATCATAGTAAATTCAACATACTATAAGGTAAATAAAAAGACTATTTTTACGGCTCTGTAACATGCTGTCAAAACCATTATCATAGTAAACTCAATATGTTCATAAATTATATAAAACGAGGACTCTTTTTAAAAGCTTCGTAACATGCTGTCAAAACCATATCATAGTAAATTCAGCATGTATATAAAGTTGATAACAAATACTGTTTTTACAACTCTGTAATATGCTGTCAAAACCATATCATGGTGAATTCAACATGCACATAAAGTAGATAAAAAAGACTGTACAGCTCTGTAATATGCTGTCACACAATGTCTTAAGAAACTGAACAATTAAATTAGATGAAACGAAGATTATTTTTACAGCTCTGTGACATGACTTTTACAGCTCTGTGACATGACTTTTACAGCTCTGTGACATGACTGTTTTACAGCTTTGTGACATGACTGTTTTACAGCTCTGTGACATGACTTTTACAGCTCTGTGACATGACTTTTACAGCTCTGTGACATGACTTGTACAGCTCTGTGACAGGACTTGTACAGCTCTGTGACATGACTTGTACAGCTCTGTGACAAGCTGTCAAAACGATGTCAGAGAAAACCATCCACAGTTTGTGTCCTGCATTTGACAGACAGACAGGCAGACAGACAGACAGACAGACAGACAGACAGACAGACAGACAGACAGACAGACAGACAGACAGAGACAGAGACAGACAGAGAGAGCAGTGAATTAAGGAGAGAGGACGACAGATAATTGTGAAAGGACATACAGACAGAGGGACAGACAGACAGACAGACAGACAGACAAGGGACAGACAGGCAGACAGACAGACAGACAGACAGGCAATCCAGTCCTTGCAATAAGCCACCTGTATGCTGTAAGCCCTACAACTCAACTGTCCAGCCTCTGTGGCTAACAGGACACCGTTCTATGAGAAGGAAAACTACACATTCAAATAACTACATCAGGGCAGGGATGCTCTTTAGCCTTAGCCCTTAAGTCACTGTTAAAAGGAAATACTTAACAAACCGGTGCTAAAGATGAAGCATTGGACCTATGGCACACATTGCCAATACAGGTCGTCTGTGTGTACATCATGGATGGATCACAGTTTCAAGGCTGCCTTCTCCCTTTACTCCTTAACTTGTCCTTGGGGCTTTGCACTGAAACATTCTGGCACTGTACCTCAGCACTTCTGACTCTGAAGGTACACCAGAACAAACCTCAGTACTTCTGAAGGTACACCAGAACAAACCTCTGTACCTCTGACTCTGAAGGTACACCAGAACAAACCCGTCTCTGAAGTACCTCTGACTCTGAAGGTACACCACAACAACCTCTGCTCTGAAGGTACACCACAACAAACCTCTGTCTCTGAAGGTACCACACAACATCAACCTTGTCTTGAAGGTAACACCACAACAAACATCGTCCTTAAGGTACACCAGAACAAACCTCTGTCTCTGAAGGTACACCAGAACAAACCTCTGTACTCTAAGGTACACCAGAACAAACCTCAGTCTCTGAAGGTACACCACAACAAACTCTGTACTCTGAAGGTACACCACAACAAACCTCTGTCTCTGAAGGTACACCACAACAAACCTCTGTCTCTGAAGGTACACCAAACAAACCTCTGCTCTGAAGGTACACCACAACAAACTCTGTCTCTGAAGGTACACCACAACAAACATCAGTACCTCTAAAGGTACATACCCACAGACACACAGACAGGCTGAAGTATGGCTCTGGTAGGAAGATTGGAATGAGCTGCATGAGGGCAGCAGCACTGATGCATTACAATTTCTAAGGGGGCACGAAGTAAAATAATTATGCAGGTAAAAAGCCACTTAGAGCATATCACATCGATATGATATTGATGTATTAATATACGTCTTACCAACGCCAGTTTTTCATTGCAATTTCTAAATCAGCACACAGAACAATAATTCAGCAGTAAAAAGCCACTTAGATTATATCACATAGATAATTATGATGTCGATATATTAGATAGATATATGTCTTACCAATGCAAGTTTTTCGTGTAGTGGCGTTCAGAATGTAGCCTGTCTGGCACTCACACAAATAACCTCCAACAGTATTCCGACAGATCTGGTCACAAGGATTGGTGAGACATTCATTGATATCTGAAAAAAAGAAGCAAAAATAATGAGATATGATTTTGGGGTCCTTATTCAAGAATCAAGCCTTACGCTTTGAAAATATAAAAAAGTACAAGAGCATATTATCTTGAAACAAGGTTGTCTGATTATGCAAGTACTGAGTGTTTGTTTGGGTATTTCTGTGATCTGAGATATATTACAATTATGACCTATTCACTTTCAGATAAACTGTTTTCATATCTTTGTACATTCATCTGGGGGAACCTCAAAAATTTTTACCCCCCAGGTTTTAAATTTTTTAAAACACGGCACCCCCACCCCCAACACACGAAAGCACCCAAAAGCCCCAAAACACACAAAACAACCAAAACAAAAACCAAAACACCCCCACACCCCACCAAAAAACACACAAAAACCACACAAAACAGTAAAAAGCAAATGGGAGATTTTTTTTTCCAAAAATATTTTAAAACCCCACAAACCCCCCCAAAGCCCCCCTTTTTTTTTTTTTTCCCCCCCCCCTACACAAAACACACACACACAAAACACCCCACACAAAACACACAAAACACCAAAAACACACACCCCACACAAAA
>CM060338.1:393203-400703 GCA_030674155.1 Stramonita haemastoma
CTTAAAGAGGTCAGCAACAAATTGTCCAAGCATTGTTCAATGAAAGCTTACAATGTAAATTCGAAGTATATTCAGATCTAACTCATCGTTGTGTTAGAGAAATGTTGGAAAATTGGCTATCCAGAGTTTGGAGTAGCAGCTTTGTTACATACTTACCATCATGTTTCTAACTACTCTAGCTGCAGCCTTCATAAAACCCCAAAAATACACACCATGAATGGCTGTTACACTGGTACTAGCAGCACGTGTATTGTTGCTTCCATATTTAGGAGTATGTATGCTGGCCATTTCAAGCAGTGTTTTTATTACTTTTAACTAGTTGATAAATATTTTTTTTTCTGGAAATAGGGACTTATGAAAACTCTTTTTGAAGCTCCTTTGTGACCACTAAATGCCTGTGGAGAAGTTTTAAAAATAAAGTTTGTTGTTATTAGGAAATGAGTGGATATGAACTAGATGCTTGTGGAGAAGATGTACAAATGAAGTTTGTCATTATTAGGAAATGAGTGGATAATTATATACTAGATGCCTGTGACGTTTTACAAAGTTTGTCATTATTAGGAAATGAGTGGATAATTATATACTAGATGCATGTGACGTTTTACAAAGTTTGTCGTTATTAGGAAATGAGTGGATAATTATATACTAGATGCCTGTGACGTTTTACAAAGTTTGTCATTATTAGGAAATGAGTGGATACTTATATACTAGATGCCTGTGACGTTTTACAAAGTTTGTCATTATTAGGAAATGAGTGGATAATTATATACTAGATGCCTGTGACGTTTTACAAAGTTTGTCGTTATTAGGAAATGAGTGGATAATTATATACTAAATGCCTGTGACGTTTTACAAAGTTTGTCATTATTAGGAAATGAGTGGATAATTATATACTAGATGCCTGTGACGTTTTACAAAGTTTGTCGTTATTAGGAAATGAGTGGAAAATTATATACTAGATGCCTGTGACGTTTTACAAAGTTTGTCCTTATTAGGAAATGAGTGGATAATTATATACTAGATGCCTGTGACAAAGTTTTACAAAGTTTGTTGTTGTTAGGAAAAGACTGGATATGAACTGGCTCTGTATTAGTGAACTCCTGGCTTTGTATGCTTCTGTATGCTTCTTCTTTGTATGAAAAGAAGTGTAGGCCTACATACCTATGGAAGTAATGTTTGCTATAATGAACTGTTAGTGCACGTGATGATGGGCTTCTTTGCTTCGTTAAGAGGGATGAAACATAATTCTATAATAAGCTAGGCTCACGCTAGGAAGGTGGAATTTGATTTAATTAGGAATATTTTGAATGATTTGGAGGGAAGAGAAATTATGCGAGAGATGCAGCAGCAAGGCCCAGGCCAAGTGAGTCAGTATTTAGCATGTGTGTCCACTAGGCTTACAGTAGGGAGATAATATTCATCAAAATTACTCCAACCATTGGGGAGGGCACGTAATATCTCTTCCCTCCAATAGATTCAAAATAATCCTGATTAAACTCCACTGCTCTAGCGTAAGCTTACTTTAATTATAAAAGTATTTCTCATCTATTTCTTGTACAGAGAAATCAAGCGAGACTTCAGCGACCTAGTGGACACACAAGATACATGCAACATACCTAATCCAGTGAAAAAACAGGTCTGCAACAACTAGAAGAAGCATTGTTACTTGAAGACTCACTATGTACAACATAGTCTAAAACCAGGTATGACACAGTATTGTTTTGTAAGGTAGATGTCCAAAACTGACTGTCCAAAGTTTGGAGGAACAGCTTTTTTTGTACTAAGTACAAAAGGTTTTCTGACAACTCCAGCCGGCAGCCTTTATGACTGATGCAAGGGAGGCACCATGACTGGCAGCTGCACTGGTTCTAGCAGCACGTGTACTGTGGCCTCCAAATTGTGAGCTATCTATGCCCGCCATTTCAAGCACTGTATTCACTCAAGGTGAAAGAGTTTCCCTGGCTATAGAACACCTTTGCCATTAACTTTTACTTTGAATAAACAACATATCCAATGAACGCACGAGTTAGTGCTATCAGCATTTCAATGTACCATCATTGTACACAGGTATTTAGAAAATGTGCATTTTTGTATATTTCCAGATGATACTCTATTTTCACGGTTTTTTGTTTTAATTCAGATACGAGATGGCGATAGCGAAACTTCACCACTGATCGGAAGCTACTGCAACCAAACATTACCACGACGAAGGAGAACGTTTGGCAATCAGATGTGGATCAAGTTTGTCTCTGATGGCGCTGCAACAGGGCAGGGATTCAGGGCTACCTTTGTTTCTGGTAAGTATGCTTTGTGTCAGGCTTCAGTTCTTTCAAGGATATATCACCGTGCATGCACTTTTCATTTATGCTATTTTCACATATTATGCTTTAACGGCACATTATGTTAATTAATTGTGATAGATGGTTTGCTCCCCAATGTAGGAAAAAAATAGATCAAATCGATAGGATAGCCTCATCTGCCACCTAAGCAAGGTCATGTTGAAGATACTATTGAACAGACTGAAGCCACAAGCAGAGACCATCATTGCTGAGGAACAAGCAGGTTTCAGAACAGGGCGTAGCACAACTGAACAGATATTCAACCTCAGAATACTCTGTGAGCGGTACCTTCAACACCAACAAGACCTCTACAATATATGTATTGATTTTATGAAGGCATTCAACAGGGTGTGGCATGCAGCTTTGTGGGCATCCATGAACTTGTACAGCATCAATGTAAACCTGATCAGAGTCACCAAAGAGCTGTACAGCAAGGCCACCAGTGCAGTGTACTACAACAGCAGCATTGGAGAGTGGTTTTGAACAACTTTTGGAGTAAGGTAGGGCTGTCTACTCTCACCCACTCTTTTCAACATCTTCCTGGAGAGAACCATGGCAGTGCACTACTTTTAAGGAAACCAAGCCAGAAGTTGAGCAGAAAAGCTTTTAGGACTGTCAGTTTGTACACTATAATTCAACACGAAGCAGGAATATAATATACTATATTACAATTCAATGCAAAACAATACATTTCAAAAACAAAAAAAAATAACAAGACACACAATGCAATAAAAAATTAAAATATAATGTAAAATGATATAATATATCATATGATATATTATTTTATGATTTGATGTAACATAACATGATATAATATGATACAATGTTACATTGTTAAGATAGTGTAAAGCATAATATAACATAACATAATGTGAAATGATATAATATATTGAAATGTAATTGTGACAATGAAGAAAAATAATTCTAATATGACTTAGTTTCCCTCTAGCTGCAGCGTAAATACTTTCACTCTTGACTCACATTTTTTTTTTCTTTTTTTACTACAAAATGAAAAAAACACAAACGAACAAAGTCTTCCAAAATTAACCCAGGTGACTTTTCACCTGCGAGTTTTTTTTTCTTTCATTATTTGTTCGAAATAGTTGTAAATACTGGTTTTTGTCACAATATGTTTACTTCTGATCAAAAGCAGTTACAATTACGAGATTTTTCTGCATAACAGATAATAGAATCAACACCCGCACTATGTGTTTATTTCAAAACTCGATGAAAAACTATTTTATGATAGGATATAATAACTCTTTATTTATTCATTTATTTATTGAATTGTTTATTTATTTATTTATTTATTTATTTATTTATTTATTCATTAAAAAAAAAATGTTTATTTATTTATTCATTTATTTATTTATGTATTTATTTATTTAGTAATACCACTTTGTGCCACAGCAGATTTCTCTGCCTGAAATTTGGGCTGCTTTCCCGGTAGAGCGCGTCGCCACAAGTGCAGCACCTATTTTTTTTCTGTTTTCTGTCCGCACTTGTATTTGTTTTCCTATCAGAGTGGCTTTTTTCTACAGAATTTTGCAAGGGACAATCCTCTTGTTGTCGGGGTTCTTTTACGTGCGCTAAAAATGATGTGCAACACAACCGGACCTTGGTTTACCTTCTCATCCAAAAAGTCTAACACCCAGACCACCACTCATGATCTAAAGGATGGGGACAAGTTTTGGGCCCAAACAGGGTTTAAAACAACCGCACACTGCGACCCGGACGTTTTGCTTTCTAGACAGGCACGTTACCTCTAGATCACTGATTCCCTATTATGACACATTCCACAAAATTTCGGCTATTATTTCTCATGCTGATCATCAGCCATTGCACTTATTTACAATACTAGAAATGGGGTCACATGTGGAAACAATCCCTCAGTGGAGAGGCTCCATATTGTTCATATACTCATTGTTTTATATGTATATATGTATATATTATATTATATTATATTATATTATATTATATTATATTATATTATATTATATTATATTATATATTATATTATATTATATTATATTATATTATATTATATTATATATACATGATATATGTCTTATTTGAAATGATATGTTGTTCCTGCCCATGATATTATGATATTCATGATATTGGCCTCTCCATCCATCTAGCTATTTGTTTGTTCAGTAGTTCAACAAACAGCTAGATGGATGGAGAGGCGAATAAATAGATAGGATAATCAACAATCAAACGAGTAAAGGAATGAGCATTTATACAAGATGTTTCAACTGACCATGCAAACATTAACCCATCTTTATAGCAGGCTGATCATCCATAACTGATTTATGGCTGTCATGAATGCATATCTGTTTTTTCAGCAAACCTCCAGGCTCCGTACTTTCTCATCACTGGAAATAATGACTATGGGAGGATTGGCATCTATAGAATGGACATTGAAACAACTACCTACTACGCTTTGCCATTGAACCTATCAGGGGATTATGTAAACATTGTGGACTTTGACCCTGTGGAACAGACCATTTATTGGTCACAGGTCAGTGTAAAAGCTTGTCTACAACGGTGCAATAGGCGTAACAACTTCATGGTTTTTGTTTATTTTTTTGTTCGTCCATTGGCTAGATCCCCAAACTTCAACAGCGGTGAACTTTTTGCAAATGTGACCGTTTTTCTCACCATGAAAATAGCCACATTCTGACTTTGGGGAAAACTAGTGGTTGAGCTACAGGGCTCCTTATCCTAGTAATGATGATGACATGCGTTTACACCTGGGAAGCACAAGTTGGATAATTTTACTCTCTCTCATTTAAACTTATGAATATTCCTGGCAGTGCCTTACTCCTGTTTGTCTGTTAACACTTGAAGAAGACCAGATATAGGGCCTACCTGTTAAAATGTTATCAGTCAAATCAGCTTTCAGGGTGCTGGCGATGAATAAATTTACCACCCAGCATGCCCAGGAGGCTTTACCAGCACAGGAGGCTTTACCAGCACAGGAGGCTTTACCAGCACAGGAGGCTTTACCAGGAGGCTTTACCAGCACAGGAGGCTTTACCAGCACAGGAGGCTTTACCAGCACAGGAGGCTTTACCAGGAGGCTTTACCAGCACAGGAGGCTTTACCAGCACAGGAGGCTTTACCAGCACAGAAGGCTTTACCAGCACAGAAGGCTTTACCAGCACAGGAGGCTTTACCAGCACAGGTGGCTTTACCAGCACAGAAGGCTTTACCAGCACAGGAGGCTTTGTGGCTGATGAAGCATCACGGGAGTTCTTTTCTTGGTAGTTGTGGTATAATTATAGTGTTTTCTTGGCAGCTGTGGAATAATTATAGTGTTTTCTTGGCAGCTGTGGAATAATTATAGTGTTTTCTTGGCAGCTGTGGAATAATTATAGTGTTTTCTTGGCAGCTGTGGAATAATTATAGTGTTTTCTTGGCAGCTGTGGAATAATTATAGTTTTTTCTTGGCAGCTGTGGAATAATTATAGTGGTTTCTGGGCAGCTGTGGAATAATCATAGTGGTTTCTGGGCAGCTGTGGAATAATCATAGTGGTTTCTGGGCAGCTGGAGAATAATTGTAATGTTTTCTTGGTAGCTGTGGTGTATTGTGTTGTTCTTGATACATTTGTTATATAGTGTTTTCTTGTTAGCTGTGGTATATGGTTTATTTTATTTTATTTTATTTTTTTTATACCACTTTATCTCACAGCAGATTTCTGTGCGTGAAATTCGGGCTGCTCTCCCCGGGAGAGCGCGTCGCCACAAGTGCAGCGCCTACCCACTAATTTTTTTTTCCCCCTCAGGGATGGTGTGTAAACACGACACCTGTGTGCATGCAGGGGTTTTTTAGTTAATTTTGTCATCCGCTCCTACCGGCACACGATGGCCTGCACTTCCGAAAGGCGAAACGGGGTTTTTGACGTGTGCGCAAGATGTTCTGCGTGCGTTCGCACACGGGACGTCGGTTTATAGTCTCATCCAAATGACTTTGACATTCAGTTCGATTTTTTCTTCAAACTAAGAAGAAAGGGCGAGCTGGGTACGAACCCAGAAACTCGCGGTTTACATAATTATTGCCAGGCGAACGTTTTAACCATCCTGCCACCGTCCTTCCTTTTTTGCTGCGTTGTACATCAGTAGCATACTTTGTACCTCTGTTCTGATGTGCAACAGAAGACACGGTCCTTGGTAACCCGGTCGACGACCGATCCGGTATGGAGATTCTGATAGATGTCTTCATGAATGTATCTTGGGCAAATCGAACCTGGCGGAGCCCTTTATGAGGACTTTCAGTGCGCTGTCATGGATGAAAATGAAACAACAGACTGGTTTCCGGTGATTACTGGAGTGAAACAGGGGTGCTGCATGTCTGGATTCCTTTTCCTGTTGGTGATTGACTGGGTCATGAAGAAGACCACACAGGGCGAAAGAACAGGGATCAGGTGGAATTTCACTACCATGCTAGAAGACCTCGACTTTGCTGATGACCTAGCCCTTTTATCATCGGCCATGAACCATCTACAACAGAAAACAGCCAAGCTAGAGGACAATGCTGCTAAAGTAGGCCTGAGGATGAACGACAAGAAATGCAAAGTGATAACAGCCAACAGCAAGAGCAAGGAGAAGCTGAAAGTCAGGGGGAACGATGTCGAAGAGGTGGACAGCTTCACCTATCTAGGGGGCAACGTGACGAAGGATGGAGGAGGAACAGCAGATATCAAAAGAAGGATAGCCTTGGCGAACACCCAGTTCAAACGCCTGTCTAACATCTGGCAAGCTGGAGACATCGGCAGCAAAACCAAAGCCTCCCTCTTCAAGAGCTTGGTACTCTCAGTACTTTTGTATGGATGTGAAACCTGGAAGCCCACAAAAGGAGAAGAAGAAAAACTGGACACCTTTCAAACCAAATGCCTCCGGAAGATTTTTAAGATTAGATGGCAACAGCACATTTCCAACAAGGCAACCCTTCAGATGGCGGGGGCAGGGAAGATAAGTACAGAAATAAGAAGAAAGAGATGGAATTGGATTGGCCATGTCCTAAGAAAAGATCAGAAGAATGACTGTGCTGTGGCCCTCGGATGGACACCAGAGGGAAGAAGGAAGAGAGGCCGCCCAAAGACAACCTGGCGAAGAATGGTGGAGGTGGAGCGGAATGCTACTGGATGGAGCTCTT
>CM060338.1:405703-410703 GCA_030674155.1 Stramonita haemastoma
TGTCATTGATAGAGAGATTAGCAGGTGGTGCTCTAAACATCAGAACAGACACTACTGAAAATCTCTGAGACAGCCCAGCTGAGCTTTCTTTCCTTAAAAAGTCTGCATTGGTAACTCTCTTTTAAACCACAGCTTTGGAGCTGTGATGTTATGAGCCTGTTTGTGGTTGTATATGATGGATTAAGGATAAGCAACATGAGATCCAGTAATTGGCTTAAGTTTAAAGCTTCATTAGTTATCGACACGATTGAAAAACAAAGGTTGACATAAAAATGTATTCTACATTGAATGTGGCAATTGTCTTCATTTGATGAAAACTTCCTGGCAAAGCAACCTTTTCCTCCATAAAAGGTAAGCAATTTAGCTGCTAGAATAGCGACTTATGTAAAACTGCCAGCGTACACGTATGGTCTTATAAGTGATTCCAGGGTGATATGTGTAGGACTGAGGGTTTCTTGTCAGTGACTGAGTGTTTAGTCTGGGGAACTCTAAACAGCAAACAGCATAACAGCATAAGCACTTGGGCATTGCATTTGGAAAATAAACTCCCAGGCAATTACTATGGGTCAGTTAAACAGAAGAGAAACAACAAAGTTTGGTATGAAATACAAAATGTAGACCCCTCCATGTCTTTGAACGCATACATCAGTCTCTGAACCACCATATGTGACGTTCCACCACGAAATGAGTCCCTTAACACATTACTCAATTTTGCGCTAGGACCCATTAAAGGCAGGTAGGGGTCAAGTTGTCAATTTTGAGATTTTGATTGATTATTAAACTATATCCATTATTCTACCTTGTAAAGAAATATCAAGGCATAATTTGTATTCCTTTAGCTTTTAAATGTGTTTTGAAAATACTCAAGCCCTCATGACAACATGTTACTAAAATAAACTAGCCGTTTCTCATTTTGTCACATCCTGCAGTCTGTCATTTCAATTTGTAATAATTTTGCTCAGAATTGTCTGATTTTCAATCTGTTTTATGTATTGAATAGCCTTTTTATTGCAGATTAACAACTTATCAATAACTAAAAATTGACCTCTGGTGCACTCCTTATGTGGTGGAGCGTGACATATTGGGTTATTTCAAATCATCTATGCACCTTCTTTTAATTGGTGTCATCTTTTACGAGAACTGGATAGGCTTTAGCTCGCGTGGAAGGGGTAACGTGTACATTTCTCACACGAGTTTAAAGTTGTAATATTAAAAAAAAATGATGAACACAAAAATGGAAGCAAAACCAGGGCTAACTCTATTTCTTTTTATCCTCAGTTTCTTCATGTCTGTTTTATGGGGACATCATTCACTTCGTTGGGATGAGACTAGAAACCGAGGCCCCCTGTGCCAATGCACACGGAACATTTTCGAAGAGCCGACCATTGTATGCCGGTAGGAGCGGATGACAACATAATAAAAGCCAGCATGCACACAGATGTCGTGTTTAGACACCATCCCAGAGGAAAATCCGGGAGTTGGAATGCCCAGGACAGTTTGAGGCTGTATATGGGAACGTTCTGGCGGCTCCTGCAACTGCACTAGAACCATGTGCTAAGGCGACTGACTTTCCAATGAACCATTTTAGCGACGTGGAGAGGGGGAGGGGGTTCTGCTGCATTGGTAACAGCCTGCCCTCCAAATATTCTTACTCAGGCATTGCACTCTAGAGCACAACTCCATAGTCTCCTGTGACTGACAAATGCTGACAAATTCACTTCAAGATGTATATATGTTATGCATTTGGGGGGCTGTTTTTTTTAAAGTTGATTGGGGATGAGTGCTTGTATCATTTCATATGATGGCATCCTGTTGTTATGTTATACTTGTGGGTCTGTCTTTCAGATACAAAGTAAAACTGATTGATCAGTCTTCTGTATGTAATCCAGTAAGAACAGAATATATGTATGCATAAAATAGCATGAAGAAATTGTCCGATGGGGGGATGTCACCTGACGTTTTTAATTTCAGATGGCTTCAATGTCAGTGTGATGATCATAGGATTATAGAATGAGGACAACATGTTTGCTGTTAGAACATAAACCTTGTGCTTTCCCCATGATGTTCCCGTTGCAGTTTTGAAAATGCAGTAAAATCTGTTTTTGATAAAACTCTTTCCAGGTTCCTACGTGTATTGCCTGGCAGTGGATCCTTTGTCCAGACTGGTCTTTTTCTGTGACAACGCCAGGAAGGTAATTTCCATGGTGACCATGAAAACCATGGCTACTAAGGCCGTCACCAACAGCAGTATGGACTGGCGTACTGATATTAAACTCAACACTGCTGAAGGGTAAGTGTGTGACAGATAAAAAATCCATATTAAAAGTCAGGATTATTTAGTTTACATTAACAATTCCAACACATAACCATAGTTTGGTGGCCCAGAGATGCAACAACTTTATAGAAAGCAAAAGGTCCGCAGTTCTACTTGTGTCAAAGTCAAGAGCTCCATTTCATTAAGTAATGAGTTGTGGTCTGGATACTAATCTTTTCGGTGAGATTAGAAATTAACACATTGAACCCAGTCTTTGATTACCAATATCTCGAAGAAAAGCAACTTGCAACTATGCCAACACTATTGTATCACAAGCCTGTTTAGTCATCCGTGTGGACTCAAGTTAAGAATCCTTCTGAATGGAAAAAAAACCTCCTGGAATGTTAGAAAAGTGGACGAACTGCACTGACCCATGATATGAAAATACATAATAGAGCATCCTTGGGCTCTGTGAGAAACGCTGAAAAATACATCCCAGAAGCTTTTACCCCAGAAGATCACAAACTCTACTTCAGTGGCAGTGAAGAGCGACATTCAAGCAGAGTGGACGTGTTTTCTTTCGCTCTTGAGCTTTTTTGAAAATATCAAAACAACTTCAAAAAGAAATTTTCGTTAACGCTGACGATGTTAAATCTTTTTGTAGTGGTGTGATAGAGTGATGGTGAGGATAACTGTAATCTACTGGTAAAGATTGGAGAAATTTGTTGGAGGCAAAAAAAAGTAAAAAGATAATTAAAGATTGAAGGAAAGAAAGATCAAAGAAAGAGAAAGAAAAGAACGGAAGGGGAAAAAAAAACTTGAAGGAACTGAGAATATATTTGTTTTTCTCAAACTTGCCGTTAAGCAAGATAATAGACACCATTAGATAGACACTATTAGTTGCTCTACCTAGTCGTTTTCTTCGATATCCAGCATTTGAATTTTCGACTTTTCGACTTCTTGTGTTAACGGTTTTAAGTGACAAACAACTTGTGTGTCAACGTTGGTCGGGAAATATTTCTGCCATACTTTCGTTGTGTTTGTGCACGGTGTTTATCCTCACTCTTGTGTTTGTGCAATCCGGTGTTTACATTTCTGAGCCAAAGGCACTTCTGTGGGCGTGGCACCCAGTGGGCGTGGTACTTTATTTATTTATTTATTTTATTTTATTTATTTATTATTATTATTATTATTTTTTTTTTTTTTTTTTTTTTTTTTAGCAAAGTCTACGGTTAGTGTGGAGTGCGATGGCTTCGAGACAGCAATTTGGGAGGAATGCCAAGCATTCGTTGCGCTTCACCCCTGAGATGTCGACGAGCAAGCAGACGAAGAAGAAGAAAACCGTGGCAGAGGAGAGTGAGAGGGGGAGTGCAGGCAAGGGCAAAGGGAAGGGCAAAGGCAGAAAAGCAGTCCTGGACAGTTGTAGCTCTGGTGAGGACAGTGAGCTAATGGAACAGGGATGCGGGAGCAGAGAGGAAAAATCGAAGAAGGATTCGATATTAGTGAGATCCACGAGGTAGTGCTCACCAGAGTGAATGAGACTCTCTCGGCCTACAAAGGGGGTAGTCCGCTGTCCGGGGAGGGTGACTGCAGCTCCGTAATCAAACAGCTGGTGCCTGCTCTGGCCACTGCGGTTGTCGTGGCCGTGACGGAGGCCATGAAAGGGGTGGTGAAGTCGGTGACGGTGCAACTGCAGACTGCTGCCAAGCCGACAGCCAGGGAGCACCGCCTGTTTGCTGCGGTCACACTCTGACTATGAGTCGCTGACCTATGAGAACGACCGTCTGCAGCAGTACACCCGGAGGGAGTCGCTGCGTATTCACGGCATCAAAACTGAAGTGGGGGAGACTGCGGAGCGGGTGGAGGAGAAGGCGCTGAAGGTGTTTGCGGATGCTGGGGTGGACATCGCTGCTGACGACATCGCTGCTGTGCACCGCGCCGGAAAGGAGGCAGGAGGGACACGCCCAATCCTGGTCCGCTTCGTGTCCCGCCGTAAAAGGAGGTCAGTGATGGAGAGGAAGAAAAACTTAAAAGGGAAGCCCGATACGAGCGTGTCTTCGTTAATGACGACCTGACCCCTTTGCGTGCCCGACTGCTGGGTTTCGTGAAGCGGCTGGATCAGGTGGAAAGAGCCTGGACAGTCGACGGACGCATTTTCTGTGTCAAAAAATGTCCACCTGGTCTACCTACCGATCAGCGTCCGAGACC
This sequence comes from Stramonita haemastoma, assembly GCA_030674155.1. Classification (NCBI taxonomy): domain Eukaryota; kingdom Metazoa; phylum Mollusca; class Gastropoda; order Neogastropoda; family Muricidae; genus Stramonita; species Stramonita haemastoma. The sequence continues at coordinate 410,166 of CM060338.1, forward strand.
GATCATTGTGGAGACCCCCGATGATTTGTTTGACAAGATGGGGATCGACTCAATCGACCTTAAAGCTTTGGGGCTTTCCCATTTGGAGATGGGCTTAGAGGAAGACTGAGGGGGCCCGGGGGGGAATGACAGCGTGGCGCTTGCTAGCAGCCGTTGTCGCCCCAGTGTCGACAGTAAGTGTTTGGTTTCTAAACACTCTCCTACCAGTGTCTGGCCGGTTAGATTTATCTCTGATAGGGAAAAGAAAAATAACATCAATGATAATGAAGCTGTTGTTAACCAGTCATTTTATGATGATGATCATGAAGACGACGATGTTGAAGATAAGGATGATGACGACGGTAATAATCATGGTAATTACGGGATGGGAAATGACGACGACAGAGGAGATGAAGAAGAAAGAAGCGAAAGCAGAAACAAAAGTGGAAAATGTGGTGTTGGTGTTTCTTGCAGGTATAATGATGATAATAATTATGAAGGCAGTGACAGAGACACTAATGCGAAATATGGATGTTTGGTTCTTGGAAGGGAGAAAGTC
>CM060338.1:420703-425703 GCA_030674155.1 Stramonita haemastoma
CAGGCATTCTTGCCTCATAATAAATATGGTAAACACAATCATTTTGCGGGGAAAAAAAAAAAAAAATTACAATACGATCAAACGCTTTTTCCTTAGATCAATTGCATGGAAAATATACCTGGACAATTTATGCATTTCATGTTGAGTAGTAACTTGTAATAATTGGTGGAGTGGGGTTCTAACTAATTCTTTCAAGAATTTATCCCGTAAATGAATGTATGTAGGGCAAACAAAAAGAAAATGCTGTTCATCTTCTCTTGCTGTCCTGCAAAAAGGACAAGCTTTTTTCTCCATTAAACTACTAAAACGGTGTGTATTTGCATTCAGTGGGAGAACATTGAATCTTATTTGTGATATGGCAACCCTAAAACAATAGGTATCAACATTGCAAACATATTTCTCTTTTTCAAAGAGTATTTTGAAGGACCGGTAGCAGTCATACCTGTCACGATCTCTTATTGTACCTGTCCATTCTTGTATGAAAATATCAACAAGTCTTTGTTTAAACAATCTCAAAAACACTTTAACATCACCTACACCTTGCTGCAACCAAACAAAACTAAACCCTGTCTCACATAAAATTTCTCTAATTTTGGACACCCAGCAATATTTTCCGGTTCTGTCTAGTTCAAGCAGCATTTGGTATGCCTTGTATGGTAACCTTTCAGTACACATTTGCAGTAATTTAAACCAGTATCTTAACACAGAGACAAAAGAATTCACATACAGCGGGTATCGTCCCAAATCACCATATACCATTTTGTTCGGTGTTTTGACTGGGACACCTAAGAACCGTTTGCATGCCATCATATGAACTTTTTCCACATGATCTAATTTTGATAACCCCCATATTTCAGATGAATAGAGCAATATAGGCTGCATTTTTGCATCAAAAATCTTAAAGAAAGTGTTAGCAGTCATTTCTTTATACTTTTGAAAAGCTCTATTAAATTGTACAACCGCTTTCTTACCCTTAGTCACTAAATGCTTTGTGCCTCTCTTCATACTAAGCATTGTTGTAAACTGAAAACCTAAATAACAATAACTATTAACTACGTCTAGCTTTTTATCATTGAAATACCATTGCTCATGTCGACCTAAATATCCCCCTTTCTAAATACCATTATTTTAGTTTTATCAGTGTTTACATTTAGTTTCATTTCATCACAACATCTGTGTAGGATATTAAGCTGGTTTTGTAGACCACCTGCTGTTGTTGACAATAATGCTACATCATCAGCAAAAAGTAGGATAAACACTTCCATTAGACCTGGTAACATTTGGATACCATGTTTTCCCCCTGCATCTATGTGGTTGGCTAACTGATTTATATAAAGAGAGAATAATGTAGGAGACAGGAAACAGCCTTGTCTGACCCCAACTGGGCATTCAAAAAATTCTGTAAGTTCATAATTTACATGCACACATGATAACAATGAAGAATACATAGATTTCAAAGATGCTAAAAACTTTCCCTTAACACCCTGGTTTTTCATGCATTTTAAAAGTTTATCATGATGTACAGAATCAAATGCTTTTTTGAAGTCTACAAAAGCAACATATAATTTCTTACCTTTCTTTAGCATACACTTTTGTACAATTGCATATAAGTTATATATTTGATCAAGCGTGGAATAACCCCTACGAAAACCTGCCTGACTCTCAGAAATTATTTCATTTTCTTCCAACCAACTGTACAATCTTGTATTTAACACTGTGGTATAACACTTTGATACTATACTCAGTAAAGAAACTCCTCTATAATTGTCTGTTTTTTCAGGATCTCCCTTTTTATAAATTGGTATGATTATAGCTTTGGACCATTCAGACGGATATACACCAGAGGTAAATACAGCATTGAAAAGTTTTACTAGGAACCCTAACACACTTTTACCCCCATTTTTTAACATTTCACCTGAAATACCATCCATCCCACTTGCCTTCCTTAATTTGAGTCTAGCAATAGCATGAGTTACTTCTTCTTCAGATATATCTTTGTTTAAAAAATGATCTACATCATCCAAAACATCAACATTGACATCTTCACTCTCAACAGTCTCCCCATTCATACAAAAAACTTCTTTAAAGTAGTGAAACCAATCTTCATTGCTGATGTTGTTGCAAATTATGTCCCTATTGCCATATCCCATCCTTTTCACTTCTTTCCAAAACTGAGAAGAGTCTGCAATGTTTTCAGCTAAAAGTTCAGTTTTCTTTTTCCTGTAATTTTGTTTTTTTGTTTTCAATAATCGTTTATACTCTTTCCTTTCTTCCACATAAATCAACCTGTCTTCCTCATTTCTGGTCACTCTAAAACATTTTAACTTTGCTCTACTTTCTTTTTTTGCAAATTCACATTCATTGTCAAACCATTCCGATTTTATGGTCTTGTGCATGGGTACTTTTCTAAACATGCAGGTGCTTGCCTCTTTTAAACATTTGACAAAGATTTCCAGAGCATTTTCTATATTGTTTTCCAAAGCATTTGTGGCGAATGTAAGTTTTTCTTGAATGTCTTTGCTATTTAGTGTGGTTACAAAATCATTTTTCTTATTTTCGTCCCACACAACTTTCTGACAGAGTTTTTGGTTTGATTTCTGTTGAGATGTTGCTTCTGTGCAATTGCTATTAGTTTCCATCTCCATACAAACTGGCAGATGGTCAGATTCTGTTAGGTTTTTAACAAGCAAAGATAGAAGTTTAACCAAATTAAATAAACCCAGAGATGCAATGAAATAACCTACAACACTTGAACCAGAAGGTGATATAAATGTATAGCTTTCATCAAAACCTGGATCACAAAGACCATTTAATATGACACAGTCAAACATGTTGCATAACTCAATTAGCTGATTACCAAAAACATTTGTACACATATCATGTGACTTTCTGGGAAATTTTGAACTACGATAATGATGTAAATTCTGAAAGTTATCATAGTCATCATCTAAACTGTAATTTTCACTTGTGGTTCGTGCATTATAAAATCCCCCATTATCAGCAATCTAAAATCATCATATGCATTTTGAAGATCTAATATACACTGCTCCAAAACTTCTAAGCCATAGACATCTTGTGTTGTTTTCCAAAATGTAGAATCAGAAGGAGGAATATACATGCAAATTAACATAGTATCATTAGTGGTACCAAGTAAATTCTTGTGCATTTTTATAACCACAGTGTTTTCTGTCTCAACATTAACTTTATCAACACATGAACTGAATTTCTTTTTAACCATGACAATTACCCCACCAGAGTATCTCCCCTGATGAGATAACTTTTTAGCTTTAGCAGTAAAAATAGAATAATCGTGAAAAATGTGAGACTCAAATTCAGTTCCAATAAAAGTTTCCGTTAAACAAATAACATCATAAGCAAGAAGAAAATTAATGAACTCTTTGTTTTCTAGTTTTGGCAAAAGGCCATTCACATTATAGTTTAGAAAACTTATACACAACTTTTTTACATAAAGATTGGATGTTGACATCCTTGAAGTTGGGCATTCAATACTAGGCCTGTGCTCAACTGGATTGCTTTCACAAACTGTGGCCTGGCCGAATCCCTATTTAGTGCCACTAGAGGTACCATTGCCTTTAGACTTAGCCTGAGAATGCCTGTTTGAGTTGGCATGTTCTTTCGAGCTACAACAAGAATGTTGTTTGCTGAAAGAATCAGAGATGCTTGACTGACTTCTTGATCTTTCAGGTAATTTTCGACCTTTTTGTCTGGAGACACTTTGAGTTGTGTCTCGTCTTGGTCGTAGACCCTGTTTTGTGGACCTAGACGGTCTTCCCTGTCTTACCATTTGCTTTGGTCTTGTGACAGTTTTACCTGTGTTACCTGTGTCAGTGGAGTCCTTGCTGCATCGGCCCATATGTACGTTACAATCAGACATGTTGTCAGTATTGAGTCTGTGGTCATTACTAACAGCCCCAGTTGGTCCAGTAATGTCTGTACTGTCTGTTTTGTCTTCAATGTGTGTATGGTCCACTGTCGTGTCATCAGTTAAATCACTGCAAAGAGTTGCTTTCTTCATTCCAACCTCTGCTCTGTTTATGTCAGGTATGATATCTTCCTCTGTCTCTTCATCAGTCCCTTTATGCTGTTTATGTACATCCCTGTTATATGTATCATCTTCACCTTCTTTGTCAGACATGTCAACACTGCTCTCATAGTTGTCAGGTATGTCTTCATTGTCCTCTACTGTATTTGTATCCTCCTTGTCACTGTCTTCTTTGTTGTCCTCTACTGTATTAGTATCTTCCTTGTCACTGTCTTCTTTGTTGTCATCTGCTACATTGGAGTCATCCCTGTCACTGTCTTTGGTTTTATCAACTACAGTCTTTTGTCCTGTCATATACAAATCTTCACTAGAAAGATGACGTGCCCCACCAAGTCTTCTGTTTCTCTGGGGCGTGTCTCCTTCATGGTCACTGACATCACATTCTTTGGCTGTGCTTACATTGTGCATTCTGTTTTGCTGTTGACTGTGGGAGCATACATCAGATTTGTGGCTTTGACCAGTAGATATTGGAGATCTTCTGTTCCTGTCTTTCACAAAGACAATTCTTCTGCTGGGCTGGGCCATTTTCCCATGTTTTGCCGCTTCACTGTAGGAGTAGGGTCCTGGACTGACTGGAACACTGCCCTTCTCTTGACTGTTTACTTGGACAGGCGTATTTCTCTGCACAGTGGAGGGGTAGCTAGCAGGCTGCCCTCTGTTTGCTGCCTGGACCCCCTGATGTGGCTGTGGTGACACGCTTCGTCGGGGCTGCCTTGGCCATGACCTGCCATACTGCAGTCGACTCTGAGGATTGACATGACTGTACTCTTCGTGGTGGTGAGCATACAATCTGCTTTGTTGCATCATCTGCTTCTCAGACTGGTTGTTGTTGAAAGAACCTGTATCTTGTTTTCTGATGTATCTGCCATCTTGAACTGGAGGCCAGTGTTCTTCTTGGGTGCTAGGAGGCTGGCTGAGCTGTCTTCTTCCCCCATGG
>CM060338.1:430703-433203 GCA_030674155.1 Stramonita haemastoma
CCAGGATTCCAGAAAGTCTTCATCAATGCCTTCCAGACCGACCAGGCAGAAACAGCAGCTGAAAACGGGAGCAAATAGTTCACTCCACACCTGGGTAACCAAACAACCCCGCAACACCAGAACAACCAGGAGCCAACCAATGACTACAAGACTAGCAAATAAAAAGAAAGGGGGTGTCAGAAAATAGGGACTCGGCCAAAGCCCAGACATGACCGGAAACATTTCTCCCTCAGTTGGGACGGTCTCGATCTCATTCCTTTCCTATAACGTATGTGGTATTATGTCCAAGTTAAGTGACCCTGATTTTCTGTCATATATTACTAAATTTGATTTTGCTTGTTTTCTTGAAACATTCACAGCACAAAACATATTCATGGATATATTTAAAAACTTTACGCAGTATTGTAGTCCTGCAGTTCAGCTATCCAGAATGGGCCGAAAATCTGGTGGTGTTATTTTACTTGTCAGAAAGGAACTGGATTCTTTGGTAACCAAAATGGAATGTAAGGTTCAAAATGCTATTGTGCTGAAGATATCTAAGCAACTTTTTAAGTCAGAGACAGATATTTTCTTGATCTGTACCTACGTAGCTCCAGTGCAGTCACCTTTGTATGCATTGTCACACTTTGAAAACGGTATTTCAGCTATTGAGTCTTGTATGTTAGACATTACAGAAAGATATGGAGATGTCCCTTTTATTGTTTGCGGTGACTTTAATGCCCGCACAGGTAACTCCCAACCCGTTCTGGTAAATGATGTTAACTATTACACAGAAACCCATAAAGAAACATGTTTTGTGGAAACAGGTACAAGAAACTCACAAGACAAGGAACAAAATCATTATGGCCACCTGCTTCTTGAGCTGGGTGCAGAGTTTGACTTGTTTCTTGTCAACGGAACAACAAATGGAGATAAAGTCGGTAACTTTACATTTATTTCTAGCTCTGGCTGCAGTGTTATAGACTATTTTGCCATCTCAAGATCCCATATTCATTTGGTAAAAGACATGTTCGTAGATGAAAGAATAGAGTCTCAACACATGCCAATAGTTCTAACACTAACAGGCAGCTGCCTTAAAAAAGAACCCGAAGAAAGTTCTCATATTGTTCAAAAACTTATCTGGAACCCCCAATATTCTGACACATTTCAGAGTAATTTATTGAAAACGGATTTCACAACTGAAATTGAGAAAGCAACAGAAATAATAAATGAAAATGTAAATCGTTCTGTTGCTGTATTTAATGAGGCGTTAAGGCAAGCATCAGAATGCATGCTGAAGCAACTAAAATTTGGTCGTAACAGATCAAAGCAAACATGGTTTGACAGAGAATGCAAAAATACCAAATTTACCGTAAGGAGAGCACTTAGAACTATGAGAAAAGAAAGGAAAAAAGAAAATATTGACAAGTATGTAGAATTGAAAAGGGGATATATTTCCCTGCTCAAAGTAAAGGCATATGAGTACAAAACTGGCATAAAAAATATTTTAATAAATGCTACAAAAGACCCTAAGTCTTTCTGGTCTACTTTGAGAGCTATCAGTGGTAGGTGTAGACGTAATTTAGGAAATGTACCAAAAGACCGCTGGCAGAGCCATTTTATTAATGTTTTCGAGGCAACACTACATCCCCCAAAGCCAAGTTTCAATTATAGTGAAGAGGCTAATACTGATCCAGATACCAGGGAGTTAAATTCAGCGATAACAAAGGAAGAAATTTCTGATTCAATCCGTCATTTAAAACCAAAGAAGGCAGGTGGTCCAGATGGACTAATCCCTGAAGTGTTCATTAACTCGGCTCACTTGATTTTACCATACTTAGAAAACCTCTTCAATTACATATTTTCATCAGGGGAATATCCAGATTCTTGGACAGAGGCAATCATACAACCCCTCTATAAACGCGGGAATCCCAATGACCCCAGCAACTACAGAGGAATATCTCTCTTAAATAGTTGCAGTAAGCTATATAGCTACATCCTTAATAAACGACTGGCTAAATGGATAGAGGAGAAAGGAATTATTGGAGAAGAACAAGCTGGGTTTAGAACAGACCACAGTACCGTTGATCATGTTTTCACTCTATTTGCTGTGATTAAAAAGCATTTGGCATCCAATAAGAAATTATACGTAGCTTTTATTGATTTTAAAAAAGCCTTCGACCTTATTTCTCATAGTACTCTGTGGCCAATAATGATTAAAAATGGAATTTCTGGCAAAATGTTAAGAGCAATGCAAAGCATGTATAAGGTAGTAAAAGCAAGTGTAAGATGTAATGGTGGTCTAGGTTTAACAGATTTCTTTTTCTGCAGGAAAGGTCTAAAGCAAGGAGAAATTACAAGCCCATTATTATTTTCCATGATTATAAATGAACTATCTCTTGATATTATGCAGAAAGGCAAACATGGCATCCAGCTCCACCCTGATGTTGTAGAGTTATTAATTATTTTGTTTGCTGACGATGTGGCATTATTATCGTATTCAGTCAATGGTTTACAATAT
>CM060338.1:443203-447955 GCA_030674155.1 Stramonita haemastoma
ATATCTTGTGCCAGTTTGGAGTATTATTTATGTGTTATATTCACCAAACCAGCTTGTGGACTACCCTAGGATATTGAATTCTACAAAAAACAACAATTGGGGTATGAACAGCACCTTGATTTGAGGTGAGGCATATGTTATGTTTTGTTTTGGCGTTTTCTCTTTTTTGTGTTTTCAAATTTGTGTGTCATGTTTAAACTCTTATATCTCTAAATGTGTTTATTTTCTAATCTTTAAACTATGCATGCAACTTAACATAATAGTATTCTATCTAGTGTCCAAGGGAAATCTTTCTAAACAGATTATTTTTGAAGTTTTGACCTAATAACTTTTGCCTTGTGTCATTTTTGCGGGCATATTTCTATATGGTATGATTAGAAATTTTCAAAAAAAATGTATATATATATATGTTTATTGCTCTTGGTCATCTAAAAGAACTATAATAACATAATGATAATGTGAAAACAGAATTGTTTTATAACAATTATTTATGAAGTTATATGAGATTAAAAAAGTATGTGTTTGGCGGCCATTTTGGATTGTTACTATAGCAACGATGCGTGAAAGTACATAATTTAGGGTTTTTTTATGTTATGCAGTTGAAACACTTACTACCCATGGAGAAATATTTCCATATAACCTTAAAACAAATTTTGATCAGTTTGAACCCCCATGTCCCACCGTTGTGTATGCTAATACACTGGTTAGAATCATGGATACATATGATGTGCATGTGTGTTTATATCTTCTAGGGGTCCTCTGAATACTACAAGATATTCAGTATACATTTGTTTTCATGCGTGCGTGCGTGCGTGCGTGTGTGTGTGTGTGTGTGTGTGTGTGTGTGTGTGTGTGTGTGTGTGTGTGTGTGAATATTATTTTGTTTCTTTCATATTTGTTTAGCCGTTTTTACTAGAATCACAACATTTTTGTTTTGTTCTATCTATTTTATGAACTAGCTAACTAGTTGAATGATGAGGTTTAGAACAAAAACCATTTCGCTAAATCACATTTTACAACGATTTGTTATTATCAACAGAACTGCAAGTTTACTCAGCTGGGACATCGGCAGTGTCAACTACACCGTGGTAGCAGAACTCCCTTTTGATGTGCTTAATTTTTGCCTTGTTCAACCCAGCCTGTTTTCTGACATTGGTAGGTATTGTGTTTGTGTGTTATTTTATTGAACTACTATCAGAATGTTATTTGTATGATTAGTGTTTATTTCTCTGAATGTATCTACGTATGGTTTTTACTGTTTCTTTGCACATTAATTTATTTTGACTGCACATCAACCTTTTCTTATTTGTAATGTTTGTATATGGTCAATATATTATGAAGCTTTAATTCCTACTTTGGAATTGTTTATGATTTCAATTGACAAAATTTCAGCAACTAAAACAAATGATATGGGGAAAAGGCAAAAATTGATCCTTATCTAATCTCAAGTGATATTTGGAATTGTTCTGAAATCCAACCACCATGGTTAATTGAACTTTAACTACCCCTATGTGACACTGAGACCCATTTCTAAAAATTGTGTGAAAATCTAAATATGAATGTAACTGAATATGGTGCGTCGAAGGGCTGCTTTGAGAGTATGGATTGAAATGTGTTGTTTTGTTTTTTTATTTGACTGAAAGCATTGATGAAGTGAGTGATTTTGTGAATGCTTAAATTTATTTTTGTGTAGATTTTATTTTGCCCATAACAATGTGAAAGTATTTCCGCAACACAAACCCTGGTATTAAAGTCATCATATCATTTCTTAATGAAAAGAAACTTATGTTTCAAACTGGCAATAGAGGTCTTTACAAACGGTACCGAAAAAAAATCTAAGATAATTTAGCGCAGTAGAAAGTCATGCAAACAGACAGTTGAAAGCAGTTTCAAATGATTAATATCGCAGAGGCATGGAGAAATCTAAGGCACTGACAAGGAAAACATGTTTTAAAAATTCCAAATCAGTCAGTGACAACAGAACACCTGATCTTTTAAGACAAACTGAATTCAGTCTGGGGCCACAATGCATGTGATGATATTGGACACAACTCAAAATTTGAATGCACTTTGTCTAATCTGTGAAAACAAGTCTGTGTTGATAAACAACACAGCTGAAATTCAGCCTCAACTGTTTTCCTCAAGGCACCGTTCTGTTTGCTATCTCTTTCTCTGTGTATACTAATGCTTACACTGGTTTCGTTATTACACAATGAAATAGATATTCTGATAATTCTATCCTTGAAAAACAGTGTCTTGAAGGGAAGCAGTGAACAATGACTTTGTGGCTGATACCATTTTATATTCAACCGGACAGTGTTTTCAATTCCTGAAACAGCTCAGCTCAAAAAATGAACCATGGAAGAACATCCAGTGAATAAAAAATATGGCAGCCCTGGGAAAATTATGTAGAAAAAACTCCATTCTGATTGGGAAACAAATACATATGCAGACAGAAAAGAAAACAAAAGCTGGCACTGTGGCGATGTGCTCTCCCTTGTGGGAGCTACTCGAGTTTTTCACAGATAAATTTGTTGTGCCCTAAAGTGTTAAAGAACATGCAATAAACTAATGGCTCTGTTGATATGCTTGTGTGAGTGTGGGTGTGGGTCGGTGCGTACGCGTGCGCGTGCGTGCGAGAGTGCGTGCGTGTGTGTGTGCATGTGATAAAGAGATTTTTTTAAATTTCTACACACGTATCTATATGCACATACATACATGCATGGATGCAGACATGTATATGCATATCACATACTTTCTTTCCATGTTAATAAACTAACAACTTCATCTGATTGGTGATGCCCCCCAGAACTGAACGGATGTGGAACCAACAACGGAGGCTGTGACTCCATCTGCATACCGTTGCCCAACAACGGCAGCAAGTGCCTGTGTCCTGATGGACAGACGCTGACCAGAAACCAGACCTCTTGTGGTGAGTCAGTGACCGAGTCTGTTAGTCGTGAACAGCTGTCATCAGTTGGCCATTGACTCTTAGGCCAAAGTTTTACATGGAAAGTAAACTACCAAGGTAAAGCTTTGGTCCTGTGGCAGCGTAATGTGTGTCTTGGTGTTCCGGTGCTAAAGGTGTGTGCTTTTCCTGCATTCTGCCAAAACCTTCATGTCTACATGCTTGTGTTTTCACCCAGAATCGTAACTATTGTTTGAACATCTTTCAGGTTACTCACATTTTTAAGTTTCCAGACTTTCACACTCCTCTTCCACCACCTGCTCAGCTTTTGATTTTGGGTTGACAGAAAAAAACGAGTTGCAAAACGTTATGATGAGATGCAAATGCTAGTGGCAATGTAACTGTTTCCTAGTATTTGAGATGTTATTTTAATTTATAATCAGTTTTCCTATTTATCAGTTGTAGCAGGCCACACATCATTGAAAGAAGATGACACGTTTTTCTAGTCACGATGTTTGAACATCACCCATACTAAAACATCGGAGCATCAGCACTGGTGAGTTGCAGATCTCAAACCAAACCAGCTGTTGTTCAACCTGCACATGTAGCTCTGGATGGATTAAAACGAAGTTAGGAAAAATCGGGAAAATTGGTGCACATCATATGATGTGGTACAGGCACTGGGAGTACGCTATTGTTAGCACGTCAGATGACTTACTAAGGCAGTCAACGGGTTAAACCCTGGCACATACACCATAGTTAAAGCCCATGGCTAAGCTTACGGAAAAAGAACCTAGGTCTTCTAGACATGATTTCAGTTGTGGGGTACTTCTTTGCTTTATTTCCAGCAAAACCCTTGCAGTGTTTCACGACTGTTAATCAACATGCAGGCACACAATCTCTGTCTTTCTTTAATCAGTTAAAAGTGCGTATTGATACTCCTATTGACCGGTAACAAAGGGTAAATAACAAACAGGTTTTTAAAACTTCTGTTATAAAAATGAAAACTAACACTATGAACAGCCTGATGTTTGTACCACTGACTTCAAAATTGATGGCGATGACAAGATCATTATGACTGTGGGGAAGGAGCTACTATTATGAGAATAAAAGGCTAATAAGATAAACAAAATGAAAACTTGTTGGTAATGGTGAATGGAATGAGGATGATGATGACAATGACGATAACGATGATGATGACGATGATGATGATGATGATGATGATGATGACGGTGATAATGTTGGCATTTCACCTGCCTTGTTTTACTTCTATTCCTTGTTTCACAGCCTGTCCAGAAAACTACTGGGGAACCAACTGCAGCCAGACCTGTAACTGTAGCGAGAGAGCCACGTGCCATGCGCTGGAGGGCTGTGTCTGTGACAGGGGCTGGTCAGGGGTCACGTGCTCCACTGACGTCAATGAATGTGAAACAATGACCAATGCCTGTGGTCAAAACCAGACTTGTCAAAACAATCCTGGCTCTTTTGTCTGCCTTTGTGCTCCTGGTTTTCTGAAAAATGGTGACAAGTGTGTTGGTAAGTGTGTGTGTGTGTGTGTGTGTGTGTGTGTGTGTGTGTGTGTGTGTGTGTGTGTGTGTGTGTGTGTGTGTGTACACATACTTTGTTGTATATACACAAAAATGTATATGGTGTATTTTTCATTTTCTCATTTTTGTGATCTAGGACTTTGTATATTGTCTGCATCACATTGGGTGCAGTGAATTTTTTTAAGATAACTGTCATGTAGTATATTTTTATTTTCTAATTTTTGTGACCTAGGACTTTGTATGATTGTCTACATCACATTGGGTGCGTGAAACGCTTTTTTAGATCACCATGTTCTT
>CM060338.1:448055-450555 GCA_030674155.1 Stramonita haemastoma
TTAGGTTTAATTTTTTGTTTAGGTTTATTAATCATTTTTGGGGTTTGGGTTTTAAAGTTTAGTTTTATTTTTAAGTTTCATTTTGGCTGGTTTTAATAAAGATTTTGGGGGGTTTTGGTTTAGTCTGGGTTTTTGTTTAATTTTATTTTTGGGTTTAAGTTTATTTTATTTTTGGGTTTTAAGTTTTAGTTAGTTTTGGGTTTAAAGTTTTATTTTATTTTTTGGGTTTATTTTTTATTTTATTTTGGGTTTAAGTTTTAGTTTAGTTTTGGGTTTAAGTTTTAGTTTAGTTTTGGGTTTAAGTTTTAGTTTAGTTTTGGGTTTAAGTTTTAGTTTAGTTTTGGGTTTAGGTTTAAGTTTAGTTTTGGGTTTAGGTTTAAGTTTAGTTTTGAGTTTAAGTTTAAGTTTAGTTTTTGGTTTAGGTTTAAGTTTAGTTTTGGGTTTAAGCTTAGTTTTGGATTAAAGTTTAGTTTTTGGTTTTGGCTCAGGCTTAGTTTTGGGTTTAGGTTTATGTTAGTTTGGGTTAAGGTTTAAATTTAAGTTTTGTGTTTAAGTTTCGTTTTGGGTTTAGGTTTAGTTTTAGTTTTGTTTATTTTTAAGTTTAAGTCTAGTTTTTGATGTCTCCTTTAAGTTTGGTTTTGGGTGAAGGTTTAGTTATTGGATTTTGTTTAGGTTTAAAGTTTAGATTTGGGGTTTGGGTTTGATAATACTTTTTAGTTTAGATCAAAGAATAGCCTACCATTGATTTTTGTTTGGTTTGTTTTGTTGTTGTTGTTTTGGGGTTGTTTGTGTTTTTTGGGGGGTTTTTTGGTTTTTTTTTGTTGTTGTTGTTGTTGTTTGTTTTTTTTTTTGGGGGGGCGGATTCGTGTGTGCTTCTCTTTTTTCCCTTTAAAGGGGCTTGGCTGGATTTCAGGTTGAGTTATGCTGGGTCACTTTTTGGAATGGGTCGGAGTTAAGACAGGGTAAGATCAAGGGTTTGGGTCAGTGTCGACTTTGGGAACTGGGTTTGACTGGGTTTTGGGTAGGGGAGTGACTGGTTCAGATTGGGTAGGATTGGGGTTTGGGGTGGGTCTGGTTTGACTGGGTCTGGCCTCACTGCTAATTTTCCTTTTTTTTCATGTTCTATTTCACTTTCCTTCCTTTCTATCATAGTTGGCTTGATGATTATTCAGAAAAACGAAAAAGACCATTACATATCAATTGATGTTAAGAGCAACTGCAAATAATCAACTTATAAGTGCTAGGCCTAACACAAAAGAAAGCAAACTAAATAGGATTTCGGAAGCTAGTAGGTGTGTGCTCACATATTGTATCAATATACCCTGCTATTATTCATTAACTTATTCATCTTTGCTGACCTGGGCTTTTGTCACTAAAATAGCTACCTCTGCAACCAAATTCTTAATAGCAGATACTTGCACAGTATCTTATGTAATGTACTTATCTAATGTACCAGCGTCTTGTTTACATATCTATAATTACCATAATGATATGTGTGTGTGTGTGTGTGTGTGTGTGTGTGTGTGTGTGTGTGTGTGTGTGTGTGTGTGTGTGAATGTGAATGTGAATGTGTGTGTGTGTGTGTGTGTGTGAAGTCAAAGTCAACATTTTTCTTCTTGATAGTACACTGGGTAAGCAATAAATTTGCTTTTTTTTCATCAAGCATCTATCTAGCGTGTGTGTGTGTGTGTGTGTGTGTGTGTGTGTGTGTGTGTGTGTGTGTGTGTGTGTGTGTGGTGTGTGTGTGTGTGTGCGTGCGTGCGTGTGTATGTGCGTGTATGTGTGTGCGTGTACGTGTATGTGTGTGTGCCTAAGATCCTGACTGTATGCATACATTACCTTAGTAATGAAAAAGGCCACAGGTCTCCTCAGTGTCATCATCATCATTGTCACGTAGCAGTAAATCAATAGTGACCTACATGTTTCTTGCTCGGCTGGTATCTTTCTTTCAACCTGTAGATAAAATAAAAATTCCTTCAGTTTCTAAACATTACTTGCAAAAAAAAAACCAAACTTACTTCATCATTTCGGTTTTTTTATAATATGATGTCTGGGTCTGATTTTTAACAAAGCAAATGTTAAAATGCTGGACAGGGGGAGGGGAGGGGGGGGGGCTAACCTAAGGCTCTGGTTTTGACGCCCCAGAGATCAAGCCACTACTGAGACCCTTGTTCGAGTGAATTCTTCTCCTGGAGTTTACATCAGCCTCCACCCTCCCCCTCCCCCATGCTCCTTCCCACCCTCTACAAAAGTCTTCCCGATAAGACTATGAACCCAGGTTCCGTGTCCGAACACGTGCACAACACCTTGCGTACAAGTTAAAACTCATTCCGCTTTCCATGAAAAATATGCCATTGTGCTGGTAGGAACATATAAAAAATATTCTCTAAAGAAAAAAAAAACTGCTCGCAAAATGGTGCGTTGCAACATCGCTCCAAATCTCGGAAGGTGAATTGTGGCTGCCTTCACTAACAGTGGGCAAAAACGGTCGCAAAATCTC
>CM060338.1:458055-495555 GCA_030674155.1 Stramonita haemastoma
TTGAATGATGGCATTCAGATCTGAGTTAGAGCGCTCTATGCTGATCTTGTTTGTCTTCTAAAAATTCAGATGTGATATAGAATTCTGGAAGTGGTACCAGTTATTGTACTTTTTTTTTTTTTTACATCTGGTGAAGATCTTTTATTTATTTATTTATTTATTTATTTATTCTTTTATATCGAGGATAACAGAATAAGCAATCATGTGCTTTTTTTCATCCGGTCCCCGTGTGTATGCAGTTTTGCAAATATTGTCATCTGTTCCCACCGGCACACGATGGCCTACTCTTACGAAAAGCGGAACAGGATTTAACGTGTGCGCAAGATGTTCTGCGTGCGTTCGCACACGGGGCCTCGGTTTAAAGTCTCATGTAGGAATGCTGCTTTAGGAACATCCTCACAAATATTAATTTGTCTCGTTCTATCTGATATCACCCACAAAACAGCTAGTTCAAATTCAACTAAAACTCAAATTTATATTCAATATACTTTAATATCTCAAGAACAGAGAAATTCCAGAGGGGTTACAAGGCATTTATAAAAAAAAAAAAAACGGAAAATATGTAAAAACAATATCACGGATATATATATATATATATATATATATATATATATATATATATATATATATATATATATATATATATATATATATACAGAGAGAGAGAGAGAGAGAGAGAGAGAGAGAGAGAGAGAGAGAGAGAGAGAGAGAGAGAGAGAGAGAGAGAGTACAACACAGTTTCTGAACATCAGCTCGCACCCATCAAAATATAAAGAGCACCCACAAGCCAGCAATACCTCAGCCAGTTATCAACTCACCCAAGTAAAATCACACACACACACACACACACACACACACACGCACGAGGACCGCAGTTGATAGTCTCATTTGAAGGAATTGTTGGCAACACAGCCACCTGTTCTCTCCTGTACCTGTGCTTTTCTCTTAAATCCAAATGTTTTACTTACGTTCAGTGCATTATAGCAAGAAAAACTGAAGAAAAGAATTTCGTTTGTATTAGCATCCATTTGCATCATTTCATGTTTATCGTGATACACTGCTTGCTTTTATATATTTTTTTTGTAAAGATTCTATGTAAATGACAGTGTAGACTTTGCAGCCGATATATGTGTTTACCTACCTTTAGTTGCTATTGACAAGACACGTTAAAAGTTCTTTTTTCTCTCCCTTTCTGTATTCTTTTTTCTTTATTGTTGGTGTTTGGGTTTTTAACATTTCTTTTGTAACCTTTGTATTCACATTTGCATTGGACACCCAAACTGCAATATATATATATATATATATATATATATATATAGATATAGATATAGATATATAGATAGATATATAGATATATATATATAAACATTAACATATGTCCATATACGCATGTGCATGTATATGGATGTATGTGTGTATGTGCGTACGTGTGTATGTGTATGTGTGTGTGTGTACCTGTATGCGTGAGTGCGTGTGCGGGGCGCGCGCGCGCGTGTTTGTGTATGTGTGTGTGTGTGTGCGTGCGCGCGCGCGTGTGTGTGTATGTGTACGTGTGTGTGTGTGTGTGTGTGTGTGTGTGTGTGTGTGTGTGGTGTGTGTGTGTGTGCACGTGGGCGGCTTATTTCATTTTTAGATGTATTTGAAAATGCATTGAGATATTACAATCGTATTGATCAAAAGCTATAGGGGCTGGTCTGTGGTGTGCTCTGCTTATTGTGTGCCTGTCAATGCTACGTTCAGCTATTGCCTTTTTTTTATAGAATGGCTGAAGTGCGTTTGACTGGACTTGGAACAGAATTGGGTTGATCTATCTTTAATTGCTATTGACAAGACACATTCAAAGTTATTTTTTCTGTCGTTTTATGTTGTTGTTGTTTTTGTTGGTGTCTATTTATTTATTTCGTAACCTGTGTATTCATATTTCCATTGGACACCCAAACAGTACACGACTACAAAGCTACAACATGAAGTAAGGACGGATGGAAGAGGGGGATAGAAAAGAAGACATGCAGGGACTGAGGAAGGGAACATGTTACCGTATTTTACAAATAGACAGAAAGGCATGGAGAGAGAGAGAGAGAGAGAGAGAGAGAGAGAGAGAGAGAGAGAGAGAGAGAGAGAGAGAGAGAGAGAGAGAGAGAGAGAGACAGAGAGACAGAGACAGAGGCAGAGAATGTATCAGTTCGTCTCTCTTCCAATATTGCAATGGGTAAACACAACTACGGATACAGTCGTAGAACATGCAGATTTGTTCCTCTTAAGCTTTATAAAAGCAGTTTTGCTGTAGACACAGGAATGATTCACAAGGGCAAACACTGATAGATAAAGCACAGACTTTCCCATCAACATTTCTCCTTACAGCTTGCCATCCTCAGAATCTCTCTGACTTCTTTGCAAGAGACATCAGAATGCTAGCTAATTTTGTCTCTACTTCACTGTGCAAAAGGAAATAAATCATCATTTATTGGATTACAATCTGAATCTGATACAAATGTGTTTGTGATTTTATCAAGAACATTGTTATTCAATGTGACAGGGCGGTAATTAGATTACTTCCCATTCGATGGGAACTGCCAATGGCAGCGTCGTGGATCTAAATTTAGATTCACACATGTTAATTGTGCGACGTTCTGTATCGTTGGGGGCTGGTGAAAACCCTCCGTTGCATGCACTTTGCCCGTAGCGGTCAAATGTAGTATTTATGCAGTCTCTCTTAAGAGGCCACATTCCCACTGTCTGACCGTGCTGTCCTTGCTGAGAAGTTGTACAGAGTCGCAGCAGATCAAATATCTGCACTCTGTTACATTAGACAAAATGATAACCCTTATTTATGTCCTCCATTCTGACCAGTATTCTGACAACTGACTTTGTTATTTCAAGGTAGCTAAACCTGGTGCTCTACCAAGGGGAGATTTGGGCAGTTTCATGCATGAGGGAAATTTTCAAAACAAAAACACACATGCATCAATGACCCTGTGATAGGCTGTTGAATGTCTTATACAGCTTTATCGGCCATACAGTCATTTTGTTCATTGTTCACTGTTCTCTCTCCAGAAAAAAAAAAAGTCATCATAGCTTACAATATTACTGGCTTGTTACAGCTCTTAAAACTTGATCTGGAAGTTATTCCATAATGATTGTTTGCACTGTTGTAAAACTTTTTTTTTGGCCATTCCTGATTTTTTTTTAAATTCCATCCCACTCCACACTCTTTCCCCCCTCTCCTGCCTTTCACTATTCTAGATGTTGTTATCCCTGATAGTAAGTAACATAACATGCACCAAAGCTATCACAGTCACAGAAGTACAGGTCTTACTCCCCGTCCCTGGGACGAATAGCCTAGCGGTCAAATCATTGCGCTGGCAATTTGACCATTGGGTTCGATTTGGTTGACGAGATTTTTCTCCTGGAGTTAACATCAGTGCTGACCCCACTCTCCCCAAAATCCTTCAGATGAGACTTTACACCGAGGCCCCATGTGCGAACGCACGCAGAACATCTTCCACACATGTTTAATCCTGTTCCGCTTTTCGTAAGAGTAGGCCATCATGTGCCGGTGGGAACAGATGACATTTACAAAACCGCATACACACGGGACTGGATGCAAAAAGCACAAGAGTGCTTATTCCATTATCCTCCATATAAAAGAATAAAAGAATAAATCAAATCAAATCCCTGATGCCCTGCTTTCAGCCTGTGGATGGACCACCACAGCCCTGAACGGCACAGTGCAGTCTCCCGATTTCCCCGGCAACTACTCCAACAACCAGAGCTGTGTCTACATCATCACCGCCCCTGAAGGCTATCAGGTCACGCTGAACTTTACCGACCTGGACATTGACCCCTCTACCAACTGCACTGACGGTTTTGTGGAGGTGAGGTTACGTTTTGATTGGTTGATTTGGAATTTTAACAAAGTATCTGTTCTTGTTTTGAGTTGATTGCCTTGTCTCAGTGTCTATTGGTCTTTGAAGGCAACAATAAAATTTAGGTTCTAAACAGAGGCTACCTTTGGTAGGATAACCCCCCCCACACACACACTCACACACACACAACATACATACATATATATATATATATTATATATATATATATATATATATATATATATATATATATATATATATATATATGTGTGTGTGTATATATATATATGTGTGTGTATGTATGTATGTATGTATGTATGTATGTATGTATGTATGTATGTATGTATGTATGTATGTATGTATGTATGTATGTATGTATATAGACTTCAGCGACCAAGTGGTCACACAAAACACATGCAACATACCTAATCCAGTAAAAAAACAACAACAGATCTGCAACAAATGGACGAAGCATTGCTAATTGAAGACTCACTATGTACAACAGAGTCTAAACCAGATATGACACAGTATTATTTTCTAAGGTAGGTGTCCAAAACTGACTGTCCAAAATTTGGAGAAACAGCTTTTTTGTACTAAGTACAAAAGGTTTTCTGACAACTCCAGCGGGCAGCCTTTATGATTGATTCAAGGGAGTCACCATGACTGGCAGCTGCACTGGTACTAACATGCAGCATGTGTAGGCTACTTTGCCTTCCAGATTGTAAGGTATCTATGCCCGCCATTTCAAGCACTGTATTCACTCAACGTGAAAGAGTTTCCCTGGTTATAGAAAACCTTTACCGCTACCTTTTACTTCAAATAAACAACATATCCAATCAACACAGAGTAAGTGCTATCAGCATTTCAATATACCATCATTTTACACAGGTATTTAGAAAAATTGTGCGTTTTTGTATATTTCCAGATAATATTTTATTTTCACGTTATTTAAAAAAAAAAAAAAAATTATTCAGATACGAGATGGGGATAGCGCAACTTCACCACTGATCGGAAGATACTGCAACCAAACATTACCAGGACGAAGGAGAACGTTTGGCAATCAGATGTGGATCAAGTTTGTCTCTGATGGCACTGCAACAGGGCAGGGATTCAGGGCTACCTTTGTTTCTGGTGTGTATGCTGTGTGTCAGGCTTCAGTTCTTTCAAGGATATATCTCTGTGCATGTACTTTTCATTTATGCTATTTTCACATATTATGCTTTAACGGCACATTGTGTTAATTAATTGTAATAGATGGTTTGCTCCCCAATGTAGGAAAATAAAATAGATCAAATCGATAGGATAGCCTCATCTGCCACCTAAGCAAGGTCATGTGGAAGATAATATTGAACAGACTGAAGCCACAAGCAGAGACCATCATTGCTGAGGAACAAGCAGGTTTCAGAACAGGGCGTAGCACAACTGAACAGATATTCAACCTCAGAATACTCTGTGAGCGGTACCTTCAACACCAACAAGACCTCTACAATATATGTATTGATCTTATGAAGGCATTCAACAGGGTGTGGCATGCAGCTTTGTGGGCATCCATGAACTTGTACAGCATCAATGTAAACCTGATCAGAGTCATCAAAGAGCTGTACAGCAAGGCCACCAGTGCAGTGTACTACAACAGCAGCATTGGAGAGTGGTTTTGAACAACATTTGGAGTAAGGTAGGGCTGTCTACTCTCACCCACTCTTTTCAACATCTTCCTGGAGAGAACCATGGCAGTGCACTACTTTCAAGGAAACCAAGCCAGAAGTTGAGCAGAAAAGCTTTTAGGACTGTCAATCTGTACACTATAATGCAACACGAAGCAGGAATATGATATACTATATTACAATGTAATACAAAACAATACATTTCAAAAACAAGAAAAAATATCAAGACAGCACAATGCAATAAAACATTAGAAAGTAATGTAAAATGATATAATATATCATATGATAATTATATTATTTTATGATTTGATGTAACATAACATGATATAATATGATACAATGTTACATTGTTAAGATAGTGTAAAGCATAATATAACATAACATACTGTGAAATGATATAATATATTGAAATGTAATTACGACAATGAAGAAAAAATAATTCTAATATGACTTAGTTTCCCTCTAGCTGCAGCGTAAATACTTTCACTCTTAACTCACGTGGTTTTTTTTCTTGTTTACTACAAAATGAAAAACACAAACGATCAAAGTCTTCCAAAATTAACCCAGGCGACATTTAACCTGCGAGTTTTTTTTTCTTTCATTATTTGTTCGCAATAGTTGCAAATACTGGTTTTTGTCACAATATGTTTACTTCTGATCAAAAGCAGTTACAATTACGAGATTTTTCTGCATAACAGATAATAAAATCAACACCCACACTATGTGTTTATTTCAAAACTCGATGAAAAACTATTATATGATAGGATACAATAACTCTTTATTTATTCATTTATTTATTGACTTGTTTATCTATTTATTTATTTATTTATTTATTTATTTATTTATTTATTTATCTATCTATCTATTTATTTATTTATTTATTTATTTATTTATCTATTCATTCTTAATTTTTATCTATTTATTTATTTGTTAATACCACATTATACCACAGCAGATTTCTCTGCCTGAAATTTGGGCTGCTTTCCCCGGTAGAGCGCGTCGCCACAAGTGCAGCGCCTTTTTTTCTGTTTTCTGTCCGCACTTGTGTTTGTTTTCCTATCAGAGGGGCTTTTTTCTACAGAATTTTGCAAGGGACAATCCTCTTGTTGTCAGGGTTCTTTTACGTGCGCTAAAAATGATGTGCAACACACGGGACCTTGGTTTACCTTCTCATCCGAAAAGTCTAACACCCAGACCACCACTCATGATCTAATGGATGGGGGAAAAGTTTTGGGCCCAAACAGGATTTAAACCACCGCACACTCCGACCCGGACGTTTTGCTTTCTAGACAGGCATGTTACCTCTAGATCACTGATTCCCTATCATGGCACATTCCAGAAAATTTCGACTATTATTTCTCATGCTGATCATCAGCCATTGCACTTATTTACAATACTAGAAATGGGGTCACAAGTGGAAACAATCCGTCAGTGGAGAGGCTCCATATTGTTCATATACTCATTGTTTTATATGTGTATATGTATATATTCTTCTTCTTTCTCATGACCATGATGGTCATGGAGGAGACATGAGAGACGATTCTGCAGCCAGCCGTCGCCATCCAGCCCTGTCCTCTGCCTTCCGAATGAGTGTTGGACTGTCCAGGTGGGTCCACTCCTTGATGTTATCCATCTAGTTTATGATTTGTCTGCCTCGGCATCTGCCACCTTCTAGCGTTCCTTGTAGGACTGTCTTGGGGAGGGTGTTGTGGCGTGTGACATGGCCGAACCATGCCAGCTTCCCCTTCTTGACAGTGGCTAGTAGGGGTTCCTGAGAGCCAGCCATCAGTGCGACTTGACTTGGCACATAGGTGTTTGTTTTCCGATCCTTCCAGGAAATTCCAAGCAGTTGCCTGAAGCATTTTGTCTTGAACGTCTGGATCCGCTTGGTGGTTTCAGCGGTCATTGTCCAACTTTCGCAACCGTAGAGTAAGATGGAGATGACCAGAGATCTGAACAATTTGACTTTTGTTTTGAAGCTGATGTTGTTGCTTCTCCATATCTTGTTCAGTTTTGCCATAGTTGATGTTGCCATGGCTAGCCTGGTCTTGATCTCTGTGGTGGAGCGTCCATCTTTTGTGAGGGTAGCGCCAAGATATTTGAAAGCGTCTACTTCTTCCAGCTGCTGGCCATTCATGTAGATCTGTGCTGTGGTGTCGTTTGCAGTGTTGACCAATACTTTACTCTTTTCTGTGCTGACTTCCATCCCATATGTGCCTGCTCTGTCTACCAGTCTGTTGGTAAGGTCTTGGAGTTCCTTGTTGCTGCCTCCCATGAGATCAATATCGTCAGCGAAGCACAGGTTGTTAATGGGTCGCCCTCCTATTGAGATGGTACAGTGGAAGTCGTAAAGTGTTTCCCTCATGATGTTCTCCAGGAATAGATTAAAGAGAGTTGGAGAGAGCAAGCAGCCCTGACGGACGCCGACTGTGGTCTTGAAGTAGTCTCCGATTTGGTCATTGAGGAGAACTGCACTGCTGGAGGTGTTGTACAGCGCATCTATGATCTGGATGAGACCCTCCTCAATGCCAAACTTCCTGAGGACTTGCCAAAGACCTGCATGCCACACTCTGTCAAAGGCCTTCTTGAAGTCAATGAAGTTGTGTAGCAAGTCCCTCTGATGTTGCAGATGTTTCTACATCAGGATTCGGCAACTGAAAATTTGTTCTACCGTGCTCCTTCCTGCCCTGAACCCAGCTTGTTCTTCTGCCAGGTGCTCTTCCACCTCCTTTTTGAGTCTGTTCAGTATCACTCTTAACATGATCTTGCTGGTGTGGCTAATGAGGCTGATCGTTCTGTAATTCTGGCACTGACGGAGGTTTCCTTTCTTGGGCAGGGGGATAATAAGAGACTGTGTCCATTCTGCCGGCCAATGTTTTTGTCGTCCAGATCTTCTGGCAAACAGATGTAATGACAGTGACCATGTGTTCCCCTTCATTCTTGAGCAGCTCTGCTGGTATGTTGTCTGCTCCAGGTGACTTCCCAGTTGGTAAACTACGGATAGCTTCCTCCACTTCTTCCTTCAGCACTGGTAGTGGTGAAGGTTCCCTCTGTGGTGTTGCGTCCTCATCAATCAGGCTGTAATTGGGCTGTAAGGGGTGGTTGTACAGGTCCGAGCAATACTGTGACCATCTATTCAAAACTGCTGAGCTTTCAGTCAGCAGGTTGCCTGAACAATCCTCGATGACTGAGGATTTATTTTGCTGCGCATTTGTGAGCTTCTTTAGGGTGTCATAGGCGTGTTTGCTGTTCCCCTTTGTCATGCCTGCCTCGATGTTCTTGCACTGTTTATTGATCCATTGCTCTTTTGTCTCTCTCATTTTCTTTCTCACCAGATTGTTGATCTCACGGTACTGTGCTGCATCTCGCGGGGTGGAGTGTTTGGTTTTCTTCAAGGATCTTCTCTTGTCACACAGGTCAAGGATGTCATTTGAGAATCAGGGTTTGTGTTTCTTTCTCTCGCGGCCAAGTACCTCCTCTGCTGTTTCTCAGACTGCCTCGTTGAAGCTGTTGGTGAGGTTGTTGATGTCGTTGTTCAAGATGTTGAGTGCCGCAAACCTGCCCCCAAGCTGTGCCTGGAAAACTTCAGCAACTTTTAAATCTCTCAACTTCTCCTGGTCAAACTTGATACGTGTGCGCGCAGCTTGGTACTTCTTCTTCAGCTTCATCTTCATGTTGAGCAGTACAAGATCGTGGTCGCTGCCCACATCAGCTCCGGGGTATGTTCTTGTTTTGGCTCTGTTGATGCTCGACTTGATGCGCCGTGGGGTGAGGATGTAGTCAATCTGATTGTGGATCTTCCCATTTGGCACATGCCACGTAGTTCTTCTTGACAGCTTGTGTGGGTAGAGGGTATTTGCAAGGGTTAATTGATGGCTATCTGCAAACTCCAAGAGTCTGAGTCCCCTATGGTTGGTCTCACCAGTGCCGTACTGACCAACTGTTCCAGCCCGTTGTTTGTAAGCGTCAGGGCCAACTTCCGCGTTGAAGTCTCCTTGTACAATAAGAAGGTCTTTCTTGGGAACTTTCTTGTGTTTTCCAGCTCTTCGTAAAACTCTTCGACTTCTTCCTCATCGTGTGCTGTTGTTGGTGCATACACTTGAAAGATGGTGATGTTCTTTGGCCTGGCTGACACTCTGATGGAGATAATCCTACTAGATATTGGTGTGCAGCTCAGGATGCAACCAGCTACTTCTTTGCGTACGATTAAGGCTACGCCATGTTCATGCACTGTTTCACTTCCGCTGAACCAGATCTTGTGTCCGTCATCAGTCACTGACTCTCCAAATCCAGTCCATCTCACCTCTTATAGTCCGATTATATCCCATTTGTATCGTTTCAATTCGTGCTCCAGTTCTTTCACTTTTCCGCAAGCGTAGAGAGTGCAGACATTCCATGTACCAATGGTGATGTTTACAGATGGCGAATTTAAAGTCTTTATGTCTTGAGCGCCAGTAGCACACTTATCGCTTCCATCCTGGTGCTCGTGGATGGAAAGCGCGGTCGTTGGTGTTCCGGGCCTTGACCGATCCGGCATGTTGTTGGCTCTGGTTTTGTCTCATATCTTTTCAGTGGGTTTCGGGTATTCCCTGGTGGCGCCAATCTCCTCTCAAGTCTCTATTAGGGATGCACCAGCCCTCAGTTCTTTAGGCCTGCCAGCAGCTTATTTCAGTCTTCGCTATTTGCCCATAGCTGGGAGGCTGGTGTGTGGGCACCAGGGCGTATCCACATGACGGTGGGCCATGCGTGCCGCACGTAAGGGGGCCAGCTCACCTCCCTGACCCAGTTATACCGCCAGGTACTCGGTCGCGCCATGACGTAGCAAGCTCAGTGAGAACAGGGGGCACCACGGGAAGGTGTTGCTACGGGCACAGTAATGTAGGAGAGGCCATTGCAAGTGACCACCTGCACGTTACCAGACAGGGGCCCCCTCGGCGATCACTACACCTGGAAAAGAGAGGCTATGTTTTGCGCATTCACTTTCCTTAGGGAGAGCGGGACGTTGTAGCACCAGACCTCAACCCTGCCACAGGGGGTACAGTATCAGATACCGACACCCCCACCCCTGTATATATTATATTATGTTGTATTATATAATATATATATATATATATATATATATATATATATATATATATATATGTATATACACTACACATGATATATGTCTTATTTGAAATGATATGTTGTTCCTGCCCATGATATTCTGCTATTCATGATATTCTTGCTACGGGACAAGAACTACTGAAGAAACAAACAGCTAGATGGATGGAGAGACGAATAAATAAATAAGATAATAAACAATCAAACAAGTAAAGGAATGAACATTTATACAAGATGTTCCAACTGACCATGCAAACATTAACCCATCTTTATAGCAGCCTGATCATCCATAACTGATTTATGGCTGTTAAGAATGCATATCTGTTTTTTTCAGCAAACCTCCAGGCTCCGTACTTTCTCATCGCTGGAAATGATGGCGATGGGGAAATGGCCATCTATAGAATGGACGTTGAAACAACTACCTACTACGCTTTGCCATGGAACGTATCAGACGATTATGTAAACACTTTGGACTTTGACCCTGTGGAACAGACCATTTATTGGTCACAGGTCAGTGTAAAAGCTTGTCTACAACCGTGCAATAGGCCTAACAACTTCATGGTTTTTGTTTTGTTTTTTGTTTGTCCATTGGCTAGATCCCCAAACTTCAACAGCGGTGAACTTTTTGCAAATGTGACCGTTTTTTCCCACCATGAAAATAGCCACATTCTGACTTTGGGGTAAACTAGTGGTTGAGCTACAGGGCTCCTTATCCTAGCGATGTTGATGTCATGCGTTTACACCTGGGTGGCACAAGTCAGATAATTTTACTCTCTCTCTTATGAATATGCCTGGAAGTGCCTTACTCCTGTTTGTCTGTTAACACTGAAAGAAGACCAGATATAACTGTTAAAACTGTTATCAGTCAAATCAGCTTTCAGGGTGCTGGCGATAAATAGATTTACCACCCAGCATGCACAGAAGGCTTTACCAGCACAGGAGGCTTTACCAGCACAGAAGGCTTTACCAGCACAGGAGGCTTTACCAGTACAGGATGCTTTACCAGCACAGGATGCTTTACCAGTACAGGAGGCTTTACCAGCACAGGCTAAAACACTATAATTATACCACAGCTGCCAAGAATTTTCTTGGCAGCTGTGGTATAATTATAGTGTTTTCTTGGCAGTTATGGTATAATTATAGTGTTTTCTTGGCAGTTGTGGTATAATTATAGTGTTTTCTTGGCAGCTGTGGTATAATTATAGTGTTTTCTTGGCAGCTGTGGAATAATTATAGTTTTTTCTTGGCAGCTGTGGAATAATTATAGTGGTTTCTGGGCAGCTGTGGAATAATTATAGTGGTTTTTTTGCAGCTTTGGAATAATTATAGTGTTTTCTTGGCAGCTTTGGAATAATTATAGTGTTTTCTTGGCAACTGTGGTATAATTATAATGTTTTCTTGGTAGCTGTGGTATATTGTGTTGTTCTTGATACCTTTGTTATATAGTGTTTTCTTGATAGCTATGGTATGTGGTTTATTTTATTTTACTTTTTTATACCATTTTATCTCACAGCAGATTTCTCTGCGTGAAATTCGGGCTGCTCTCCCCGGGGAGAGCGCGTCGCCACAAGTGCAGCGCCTACTCATTTTTTTTTTTCCCCCTCAGGGATGGTGTGTAAACACGACACCTGTGTGCATGCTGGGTTTTTTTAGTTGATTTTGTCATCCGCTCCTACCGGCACACGATGGCCTGCTCTTCCGAAAGGCGAAACGGGGTTTTTGACGTGTGCGCAAAATGTTCTGCGTGCGTTCGCACATGGGACGTCGGTTTATAGTCTCATCCCAATGACTTTGACATTCAGTTCGATTTTTTCTTCAAACTAGGAAGAAAGGGCGAGCTGGGTACGAACCCAGAAACTCGCGGTTTACATAATTATTTGCAGGCGAACGTTTTAACCATCCTGCCACCGTCCTTCCTTTTTTGCTGCGTTGTACGTCAGTAGCATACTTTGTACCTCTGTCCTGATATGCAACAGAAGGCACGGTCCTTGGTAACCCGATCGACGACCGATCCGGTATGGAGATTCTGATAGCTGTCTTCATGAATGTATCTTGGCAAATCGAACCTGGCGGAGCCCTTTATGAGGACTTTCAGTGCGCTGTCATAGATGAAAATGAAACAACAGACTGGTTTCCGGTGATTACTGGAGTGAAACAGGGTGCTGCATGTCTGGATTCCTTTTCCTGTTGGTGATTGACTGGGTCATGAAGAAGACGACAGAGGGCGAAAGAACAGGGATCAGGTGGAATTTCACTATCATGCTAGAAGACCTCGACTTTGCAGATGACCTAGCCCTTTTATCATCGGCCATGAACCATCTACAGCAGAAAACAGCCAAGCTAGAGGACAATGCTGCTAAAGTAGGCCTGAGGATGAACGACAAGAAATGCAAAGCGATAAAAGCCAACAGCAAGAGCAAGGAGAAACTGAAAGTCAGGGGGAACGATGTCGAAGAGGTGGACAGCTTCACCTATCTAGGGGCCAACGTGACGAAGGATGGAGAAGGAACAGCAGATATCAAAAGAAGGATAGCCTTGGCGAACACCCAGTTCAAACGCCTGTCTAACATCTGGCAAGCTGGAGACATCGGCAGCAAAACCAAAACCTCCCTCTTCAAGAGCTTGGTACTCTCAGTACTTTTATATGGATGTGAAACCTGGAAGCTCACAAAAGGAGAAGCAGAAAAACTAGACACCTTTCGAACCAAATGCCTCCGGAAGATTTTTAAGATTAGATGGCAACAGCACATTTCCAACAAGGCAACCCTTCAGATGGCAGGGGCAGGGAAGATAAGTACAGAAATAAGAAGAAAGAGATGGAATTGGATTGGCCATGTCCTAAGAAAAGATCAGAAGAATGACTGTGCTGTGGCCCTCGGATGGACACCAGAGGGAAGAAGGAAGAGAGGCCGCCCAAAGACAACCTGGCGAAGAATGGTGGAGGTGGAGCGGAATGCTGCTGGATGGAGCTCTTGGAGCGCAGCACGCAGCGCAGGTACAGATCGCAACCAGTGGAGAAATGATGTCCAAGCCTTATGTGCCCTCTGGCACGGAGAGAATTAAGGTTAAGGTTAAAGGAGCCCATCCCTCTCCAAGTCGAATTTTTGTGTTGGATTTACTCCCCACATGTGGCAGGTAGTACTTGGTTACATGGTTACATGGTTATCAGTAGCAGAGGAAGCCTCTGACCTGACTACCACATATAAATATAAATATGAAATATAAAAAGAAAATATAAATATAAATATATATATATATATATAATATATATATATATATATATATATATATATATATATATATATATATATATATATATACGTGTGTTTGTGTGTGTGTGTGTGTGTGTGTGTGTGTGTGTGTGTGTGTGTGTGTGTGTGTGTGTGTCTGTGTCTGTGTCTGTGTCTGTGTCTGTGTGTATGTGTGCACGCGTAAGTGTGTGCCCAAGTTTGTGTATGTGTGTGTGCGTGGGTGTGTCAGGGAGATCTGCAAACACACTCTTCCTGCATATTGCATGTGCGACCCCATCCATCGTGTGGAGCCGTTATATCTATCAAAAGAAGAAAAGCATTCTTCCATATATAGGATGGCGCACAGCGGAGTATACGGATCTTCAAAATCTTCCCGTTTGATAACCAAGTCGCAGGAGTGGCAGAATGTTGATTCTCTCTCTGCAAAAAGTTGTAGTTCATCTGGGTCAAGTCCTCTCCACTAGACACGCCGGTCTGCTCCAGTTTCCGACGCTGCACAAGAACCAGGCCCTAACTCTCTGGAGTGAAACCGCACGATGTCTTCCGTAGACACAGAGAGAGACTTTCTTGCTGAATACATTCATGCAGTGGCGCACAGTCCTTCACCGTCTCCTTGTCTCCCTGACCTTCCGCTACCCCCTATACCCGCAGACTGAACTGCCGTCCATGCTGGTTTTGATCATTCAGGTCCCTTCTCAGATCCTGGTCTGCCTTTGTTCACGCTTCCAGTTTGCTTTTCACTTTTTTGTTTTTGCCCCCCCCCTCCCCCCCCCCCCCCCCCCCCCCCCCCCAGGCTAACACATCTCCTGCTAAAGCATCTGTTTCATTCCGTTGTTCACACACCCTGCAGCCTGCTGCTCCATTCTTTAATCCAGTCTGACTGTTGCTTTGTCCTTTCTTTAATCCAGTATGACTGTTGCTTTGTCCTTTCTTTAATCTAGTCTGACTGTTGCTTTGTCCTTTCTTTAATCCAGTATAACTGTTGCTTTGTCCTTTCTTTAATCCAGTCTGACTGTTGCTTTGTCCTTTCTTTAATCCAGTCTGACTGTTGCTTTGTCCACATTCCCCTGCAGCTCTGTTCCCCTGCAGCTCCGTTCCCCTGCAGCTCTGTTCCCCTGCAGCTCTGTTCCCCTGCAGCTCTGTTCCCCTGCAGCTCTGTTCCCTGTTCCCCTGCAGTTCTGTCTCCCTGCAGCTCTGTTTCCCTGCAGCTCTGATGTCTCTCTGTCTCGTTGCCAACAGTTCTCGCTGATTTCTGTGAGGGATAACTATGCTGCTACCTTCTTTGTTTCAGAAAACGCCTATTTGTGATTGCCTGTAAGAAGAATGACTAGTTTGTGTATTTTTATCTGTCCTTAAGCTTCACTACACTGACATCTGCTTCTCATTTATGCAGTTTTGTGCCAACGCCTGGGTCATTGTCAAAATGTGTGTTTATTCTTCTTGTGAATTAAATTGTAATTTATAGATTTGTGATTGAATATTGATTTAATTTTTTTTTTCATTTCCTGAAAGAATTACTTCTGCAGATACTAACAGGCGTGTGTTGTTTTGTTGTGTTTTTAACCAGGTTTATTATGGTGCTCATATTCATGCATCTTTCATCAACGGCAGTGGTAACCGGACTATACCGATACCAGGTACACGTAGCACTCTTCTTCTCTAATAAATTTTTGTTGTTGTTGGAAATGAAAACCAAGTTAGTTTGTTATTGTTTTATCATAGTCAATGTGCCTGCGCTTATGTGTGTGTGTGTGTGTGTGTGTGTGTGTGTGTGTGTGTGTGTGTGGTGTGTGTGTGTGTGTGTTGTGTGTGTGTGTATGTGTTTGCGTGTGCGTGTGCATGCGTGCGTGCGTGCGTGCATGCATGTTGTGCTGTGCTTTGCTGTGCTGTGTTGTGCTGTTATATTGTGTGCGTGTTGGCGTGCATGATTGCGCGCGCGCGCGCGCGCGCGTGTGTGTGTGTGTGTGTGTGTGTGTGTGTGTGTGTGTGTGTGTGTGTGTTTGTCTGTCTGTCTGTCTGTCTGTCTGTCTGTCTGTCTGTCTGTCTGTCTGTCTGTATGTGTGTGTGTGTGTGTGTGTGTGTGTGTGTGTGTGTGTGTGTGTGTGTGTGTGTGTGTGTGTGTGATGTCTGTTTACTTCATATGTATGAGTGAGTGAGTGAGTGAGTGAGTGAGTGAGTGAGTGAGTGAGTGAGTGAGTGTGTGTGTGTGTGTGTGAGAGAGAGAGAGAGAGAGAGAGAGAGAGAGAGAGAGAGAGAGAGAGAGAGAGAGAGAGAGAGAGAGAGAGAGAGAGAGAGAGAGGTGGGTGTGTATGTGAGTGTTATTTGTGTGTGTGTGCGTGTGTGTATGTGTGTATGTGTGTGTGTGTGTGTGTGTGTGTGTGTGTGTGTGTGTTGTGTGTGTGCGTGTGTGTGTGTATGTGTGTGTTGTGTGTTGTGTGTGCGTGCGTGCACGCATGTGCGTGCATGTGCGCGTGCATGCGTGCGTGCGTGTGTGTGTGCGTGCATGCGTGCTTGCGTGTGTGTATGTGTGTGTGTGTGTGTGTGTGTGTGTGTGTGTGTGTGTGTGTGCGTGCGAGCGCGCGCGCGTGTGTGTATGTGTGTGTGTGTGTGTGTGTGTGTGTGTGTGTGTGTGTGTGTGTGTGTGTGTGAAGAATCATTGAATCATGACTTGAATAGCATAACTAGTATAGCGTAACTAGTATAACATAACTACTATAAACAACTAGAATAACGTAACCATATATTCACATACCAGCTAGCATCAATAAAAGGTAGATACCAACCGGACTGCTACTAAGATAGACAGCAAACCTGGTGAAGAAGAGAAAACAACTATTCAAAATCTGCCCTGGAGCTAAAGGACAGTTTAGAGGAAGACAACTACCAAGCATTTTTGAAACTAGCAGTAAATATAAATAAATCATATTTCCACTCTGCCCATAAATGCCTGCCACATCTATATGTGTGTGTGTTGTGTGTGTGTGTGTTGTGTGTGTGTGTGTGTGTGGTGTGTGTGTCTGTGTCTGTGTGTCTGTGTGTCTGTGTGTCTGTGTGTCTGTGTGTATTTTTAATTTTTATTTTATTCTTTTATATCAAGGATAATGGAATAAACATTCATGCACTTTTTAACATCTAAGTCCCCGTGTGTATGCAGTTTTGTAAATCTTGTCATCTGTTCCGACCAGCACACAATGGCCTACTCTTATGAAAAGCGGAACAGGATTTAACGTGTGCGCAAGGTATTCTGCGTGCGTTCGCACACGGGGCCTCATCCGAAGGACTTTTGGGGAGAGTGGAATCAGCACTGATGTTAACTCTAATGGGAAAAATCCCCTTTAACGGGAATAGAACCCGGGTCGTCAAATTGCGAGCGGAATGTTCTGACCACTAGGATATCCCGTCCCCCTGTGTGTGTGTGTGTGTGTGTGTGTGTGTGTGTGTGTGTGTGTGTGTGTGTGTGTGTGTGTGTGTGTGTGTGTGTGTGTGTGTGTGTGTGTGTGTGTGTGTGTGTGTGTGTGTGTGTGTGTGTGTGTGTGTGTGTGTGCGCGCGTGTGTGAGTCTGTTGGGTGCGTGCGTGCGTGCGTGCGTGCGTGTGTGTGTATGTGTGTGTGTTATGGAGTGAGCCTCTGTTGCCAGCATTGTGCTTCTGATGGGATTTTCTTTATTCTAAGAGTTAATATATTATCCCTCAGTCCATTACTTTTCAAGTTTTCTGCGAAATGAAACTTAATTCTTGGGTGAGAATACCTTCATAGCATCTTTCATGTGCATTTCGATCATTCCATTATTTTGTTGTGCCGTCTAGGGAATTAATTGTCCACATGAAAATACCCAGTGTTCGGCCATGACACTAATGGTGCACTGAGTTATATAATTTTTAAAAATCCATCAAAACGTTTTACTTGCTAGTGTGGGGTAACGTATACAGAATGTTTAGCTCAATGTAACACCACCATGGGAAAAACTGAAACATAAAGTAACGTTTAACTGATAGGTATTTGACACAGGTGCTCAGATCATGTGACACACTGAGGGTGTCTGCTGTGTCATGTCTGGTCAGTGCTGATAGATACTGTATGAAGGTGATTGGAGTACAATCCTTTGTTGTTGTTGTTGTTGCTGTTGTTGTTGTTGTTGCTGTTGCTGTTGTTGTTGTTGTTGTTGTTGTTGTTGTTACGGTCCTCTACCCTCAGTAGCAGATCGCTCCACCCAAGGCCTGTCCTATCTCTGATGTTGTCTTCTCATCGTTTCTTCTGTCTGCCTCTTTACCTCCCCTTCCTGTTCCCTGTGAGACTGTCTTGGCCAGTCCAGATGTTCGTATGACATGCCCATGCTACATTAGTTTGCGTTTTTTCACTGAAGTTAGGAGTTCTTCATATGGTCCGATGGCATTCTTTATTATGGTTTTCACTTCTTCATTAGTGATGTGATCTCTGTATGAAATGCCAAGGTATTTGCAAAAGCATATATCTCATCTACATTACCTGTATCCTTCTTTCAATGTCTGCTGTTATGATCCATGTTTCACATGCGAACACAAAATGGACATGATCATGGAACGCATCAGTCTGATCTTGAAGCTGATGGCGATGTCCTTACCATTCCAGAGGACTTTAAGTTTGGTAATTGCAGCTGTGGTCTGGGCTATCCTGGAGAGAATTCCAGGTTTTGATCCTTCATCTGATACTATAGCTCCCAGATATTTGAAGCTAAGGACGGTCCCGATTTTCTTACCATCTACAATTATGTCATTGCTGATGCCATTGGCACTATTTGTCATCAGCTGGGTTTTCTCTGCTCTGAACTGCATGCCGTATTTGTTATGATTGAAGGAAATCATATCGATAAAGCCTCATCAGCATATCAAGGCGATTTACCAGGCTGACTAGCTCTTGTTCTTCTCCAACGGCAAAACGTGTTTGTGTTTGTTCTGCCTCCAATGCTGACTGTTCCCTCATGATTTTCAAGTGCATCAGCCTTTATTCCTTCTAAGAAGATGTTGGAGAGGGTGGGAGAGAGCAGGCATCCTTCGCCATTGTGTGCCGGTGGAAACCGATGACAATATTTACACAATTGCATACACACGGGGACTGGATTAAAAAAACACACGAGTGCTTATCCCATTATCCTTGATATAAAAGAATAAAATGGAATACATGGAATACTCCAATTGTGACGCTCCACCACGTAATGAGACGCAATGCACCAGAGGTCAATTTTGAGTTATTGACATGTTATGAAACTGCAATAAAATGGCTATACAATACAAAAAACAGATTGAAAATCGGACAATTCTAGGAAAAGTGATTGCAAGTTAAAATACTAGACTGCAGGAAATGACAAAATGAGAAAATGACAAGTTAAGCATCCTAATAGGTGGTCAGAATGAGGGCTTGGGTATTTTAAAAACACGTTTAAAGGCAAAAGGAAACAAAATTATGATTTGATATTTCACTATAAGGTAGAATAATGGCTATACTTTAATAATCAATCAAAATCTCAAAATTGCCAACTTGACCCTACCTGCCTTTAATGGCTCCTAGCGGAAAAGTGGGTTATGTGCTAAGCGACTCATTTCGTAGTGGAGCGCCACAATTGTGGTTAGGAACCAATCTCCTATGTTGTTATAGTAGACTGCGCTGGTTGCCTTGTTATACAGGCATTCTATGGTTCTGATCAGGTTGGCATTGATGTTATACAGCTTTATGGCTACCCACAGAGCTGCATGCCAGTCTCTGTCGAACGCCTTCTTAAAGTCCACAAAGACGTTAACTGAGCTTATAACGAGTTTATTTTTGTCATGGATAGAGAGATTAGCAGGGGGTGCTCTAAACATCAGAACAGACACTACTGAAAACCTCTGAGACAGCCCAGCTGAGCTTTCTTTCCCTAAACAGTCTGCAATGTTAATTCTCTTTTAAACCACAGCTTTGGAGCTGTGATGTTATGAGCCTGTTTGTGGTTGTATATAATGGAATAAGGATAAGCAACATGGAATCCTGGCTTGAGTTTAAAGCTTTAATAGTTATCGACAGGATTGAAAAACAAAGGTTGACATTGAAATGTATTATAAATTGTATGTGGCAATTGTTTTCATTTGATGAAAACTTCCTGGTAAAGCAACATTTTCCTCCATAAAAATAAGCAGTATAGCTGCTAGAATAGCGACCTATGTAAATCTGCCAGCATACGCTGGTGGTCTTATGGTGATTCCAGGGTGGTATGAGTAGGACTGAGGGCTTCTTTTCTCTGACTGAGTGTTAAGTCTGGGGAACTCTCAACAGCAAACAGTATCACAGAATAAGCACTTGGGCATTACATTTGGGAAATCAACTCCCAGGCAATTACTATGGGTCAGTTAAACAGGAGAAACAACAAAGTTTGGTATGAAATACAAAATGCAGACCTCTCCAGGTCTTTGAACGCATACATCAGTCTCTGAACCACCATGTTGGGTTATTTCAAACCATCCATGCACCTTCTCCTAATTGGTGTCATCTTTTACCAGAACTGGATAGGCTTTAGCTCGCGCGGAAAGGGTAACGTGTACATTCTCACACGAGTTTAAAGTTGTAATAAAAAAAATGAAGAACACAGGAATGGAAGCAAAACCAGGGCTATTAACTCTATTTCTTTTTATCCTCAGCTTCTTCATGTCTGTTTTATAAGGACGTCATTCATTTCATTAGGATGGGACTAGAAACCGAGGCCCCCTGTGCCAATGCACACGGACAATTTTCGAATAGCAGGCCATTGTATGCCGGTTGGAGCGGATGACAACAAAATAAGAAGCCAGCATGCACAAAGATGTCATGTTTAAACACCATCCCTGAGAAAAATCGGGGAGTTGGAATGCCCAGGGTGGTTTGAGGCTGTATATGGGAACGTTCTGGCGGCTCCTGCAACTGCTCTAGAACCATCCGTTTAGGCAATTGACTTTCCAATGGACCATTTTAGCGACTTGGAGAGGGTCGGGGGAGGGGGGGGGGGGGGGGGGGGGGTTCTGCTGCATTGGTAACAGCCTGCCCTCCAAATTTTCTTACTCAGGCATTGCGCTCTAGAGCACAACTCCATAGTCTCCTGTGACTGACAAATGCTGACAAATTCACTTCAAGATGTCTATATGTTATGCGTTTGGGGGGCTTTTTTTTTTTTTAGTTGATTGGAGATGAATGCTTGTATCATTTCATATGATGGCATTCTGTTGTTGTTATTCTTGTGTGTCTGTCTTTCAGATACAAAGTGAAACTGATTGATCAGTCTCCTGTATGTAATCCAGTGAGAACAGAATATATGTATGCATAAAATAGCATGAAATTGTTCGATGGGAGGATGTCACCTGACGTTTCTAATTTATGATGGTTTTAATGTCAGTGTGATGGTCATAGGAGTATAGAATGAGGACAACATGTTTGCTGTTGGAATATCTACCTTGTGCTTTCCCCATGATATTCCCGTTGCAGTTTTGAAAATGCAGTAAAATTCTGTTATTGGTAAAACTCTTTCCAGGTTCCTCTGTGTATTACCTGACAGTGGATCCTTTGTCCAGACTGGTCTTTTTCTGTGACTACGCCAGGCAGGTAATTTCCATGGTGACCATGAAAACCATGGCTACTAAGACCGTCATCAACAGCAGTGTGAGCTGGCATACTGATATCAAACTCAACACTGCTGAAGGGTAAGTGTGTGACAGATAAAAAAATCCATATTAAAAGTCAGGTTTATTTAGTTTACATTAACAATTCCAACACATAACCATACTTTGGTGGCCCAGAGATACAGCATCTTTAGAGAAAGCAAAAGGTCCGCAGTTCTACTTGTGTCCAATTCAAGAGCTCCATATCATTAAGTAATGAGTTGTGGTCTGGATACTAATCTTTTCTGTGAGATTAGAAATGGACACAATGAACCCAGTCTTTGATTACCAATCTCTCGAAGAAAGGCAACTTGCAACTATGCCAACACTAGTGTATCACAAGCCTGTTTAGTCATCCGTGTGGACTCAAGTTAAGAATCCTTCTGAATAGAAAAAAAAATCATCCTGGAATGAGAAAACATAATAGAGCATCCTTGGGCTCTGTGAGAAACGATGAAAAATACATTCCAGAAGCTTTTTCCCTTGAAGGTCACAAACTCTACTTCTACTTCTACCATCTTCTGGCAAACTTCTCAACAGAATAAGAAATAAAGTAGAAAGAGAAATACCTGATTGTCAGGTACGACATAGACAATTCTAGAGCAGTCAACTTTAACTTATGGTTCATGACCGACCAAACTTCAAGACTGGTGCGCTGCACGGTAAATGTCTCGCAGTTTTCTGGACAACAGTGCTTGTCTTGCTTCTCTTTCAATTTTTCCAACAGACATAGCTGCGAAAAGGTTTGCCAGTTCCAATGTAACTGGAGGTGCCTGTTTTTCATCTTGTTCATATTCCTTGTTAATATCGCGCAGACTTGCGAAACTTGATTCTGTTGTACATTGTTTACTGAGTTGTGTCTGTAGCTCATATCAATCCCGGATCTGCATCACAGTTACTATCTATGAAAGCTGTTTTCTTTTCTTTAATCACCTCTGAGGGGTCTTTTGTGGGTTTTTTTTTTTGCTTGCTCTTGTTGATTTACTGTGTTGTTTTTTGTTGTTGTTTGTTTTTGTTTTTTTGGGGGGATAGCTTTGGGATCTAAGTCAAAAAGTTCAAGTTCCACTTTAACTGAATTCTTTTACTTCGTAAGTTCGCAATTGCAAAAGTGAGTAGCAGCTTTGGATTCGAAATACTTCAGGTTTTATTGTTGTTGAACATATTTACATTTTTGTGAGCTACATCTGTTTTTCAGTATTGAATACAAAGTTATTTTATTTTGATTATGCATGACACCATGTGAGTGGGTCAAATAGTTTCCATTTTCAGTGTGGAATTCTTGGATAGTGTTATCTATTTCGTCAAAAAACATTTTTTCATGAAGTAAACGATTGTTAGATTTCTAGCTAGATGAAGGACGTTGTATAGAATGTTGTCGAGCTGAGCTATGGTGTGAGTAGCACACTCCTGGATGCTACTGCAATGAAAGGGCAAACATGTATTACTGTTATTGGCATGATAGACTATCTATACATTGATGGTCAATCTCTTAAATGCATTCACTTTCACCTACACACTCACACACACACACACACACACACACACACACACACACACACACACACACACACACACACACACACACACACACATATATTATATATATATATATATATATATATATATATATATATATATATATATATATATATATATATATATATATATATATATATATATATATATATATATTGTGTGTGTGTGTGTGTGTGTGTGTGTGTGTGTGTGTGTGTGTGTGTGTGTGTGTGTGTGTATGTGTCTGTGTGTCTGTGCGCACATGTGTATCTGTATGTAACCGTTTATACATGCATGCTTATGTATATGTGTAAATAAGCACACTTTTGAAGGTACATGGGTACGATGTAATTTAAATAATGATAAAAATTATATGCATGTGTGTGAATGTAAGTGCCAGCATGTGAGTGTACATGAGTGCTTATGTGTGTGTGTGTGTGTGTGTGTGTGTGTGTGTGTGTGTGTGTGTGTGTGTGTGTGTGTGTGTGTGTGTGTGTGTGTGTGTGTGTGTGTGTGTGATATTTTCCTGGCATTTTGTAAGTCTTCTCATTTCTTTTTCATCCCAACAACACTTCTTTTTTTACTGAGTATATATATATTTTTTTCTTAATTTTTGACCATCAAATCAATGTATCGGAGAACAGTGTATAACGACACCATATGTGACTGTGTTCAGAGTGATGTTCTGGACACAGTCCTCACCTCACAACACGATTGAGCGAGCCAACTATGACGGCTCCGACAGGCGGATAGTGGTCAACGAATCCATCACTATCATAGCCTTAGCTCTGGACGTTTCCAGTAAATCAACTGTTTTTTATTCTGTAGCTGCCTTTTGACATGTCTCTCAGTGCGCTTCTCTGTTTGCTTATATTATTCATCTGCCTGTTCGCATAGTTTTTTTGTGTTTCTTTTATCTGCATGCATATCAAATTTTGGAAATCTGGCGTATGTCGAAAAACAAAACGGGCAAAATGTTTTTAAAATGACTTGACAATGTTGGAGTTAGTAAAATTTACGCTATGCCTTTTATTTTCTTTCTAGTAATTTGTAGTATTTTAAAAGTAACACACACACACACTCACGCACGTACATACGCACGCACGCACGCACGCACGCACACATATTCTCACTCACCTACAAACGCACACACACGCACCGCACTCACGAACTCATGCAAGCATATACACATACACACACACGGGAATAGGATAGCCTAGTGGTCAGAACATTGCACTCGCAATTTGACGACCCGTGTTCGAATCCCGTTGGAGGGAATTTTCCCCTGAAGTTAAAATCAGTGCTGACTCCACTCTCCCCAAAAGTCCTTCGGATGAGACTTTAAACCTAGGCCCTGTGTGCGAACGCACGAAGAACACCTTGCGCACACGTTAAATCCTGTCCCACTTTTTGTAAGAGTAGGCCATTGTGTGCCAGTGGAAACAGATGACAATATTTACAAAACTGCATACACACGGAGACTGGATGAGAAAAATCACATGAATGCTTATCCCACTATCCTTGATATGAAAAAAAAATAGATAAAATAAACACACACACACACACACACACACACACACACACACACACACACACACACACACACACACACACACACACACACCACATACAGACACACACATACAGACACACACACACACACACACACACACACACACACACACACACACACACACACACACACACACACACACACACACACACACACACACTCTCGCAGTATTGCGCTGGCAAGTTGACGACCCGAGTTCGATTCCCATTCGAGGGGATTTTTTCCATTGGAGTCAACATCAGTGTTGACTCCACTCTCCCCAAAAGTCTTTTGGATGAGACTGTAAACCAAGGCCCTGTGTGCAAACCACGCAGAACATCTTGCGCATAGGGTATGTACCTTTTTATAAAAATCGGGAAAAATATAAGCGAAAATCTGGGGGTATACTTCTATTAGTCAGAGATAAATGTGTACATTATATAACAGTATTTGAGAGGGAAATTAGACAATCTAAAGTTAGTGACTATGTTGAAAAACACTATTGTTTCGTTAAGGATAGTGATTTGTGTGAAAATGCTTTGTTTTTCAAATTTTTACAAGAAACTGATGAAGCAAGATGTACTCTTTGGGGCTATCTACCTTCCACCAGAAGGTTCCCCTTTTGAAAACAGAGACTTCTTTGATGAGATAGAGGAGGCAATGCTTCATATTGACCACGAAGGTATATGTTTACTGGGGGACTTTAATGCCAGGACTAGTACATTGAATAATAATAACATTGATGTAGATAATGACTGTTTGACTTGGCAGCCAGATGGTGCCACAGAGGAAGATGTAGGAAACCACAATATTTCACCAGTTCCTTTCCGGGTTTCACAAGACGCAGCTTTAAACAACTGGGGAAAGAAGCTTATAGAATTTTGTAAGACTGTAGATGTCATAATTGTAAATGGATGTATTGGAGAAGACACCAACTTTGGTAAATGTACATGTAAAAATGTCAGTGTAGTGGATTACGCCATTGTCTCATTGAATTTGATAACTGCTATTTCAGATTTTGTTGTTTGCGATTTTTGTGAATTGTATTCTGATGTTCATTGCCCTATCGTGCTTACTTTATGTATAAAGGTCTCTAATGAGCTAGAAACACAAGTTAGAAGGTCAGATTGTGCCTCTGATGATTGTTCGTTGGACAAGGTGGTAGGGGTTTCAAAGTTTCCTTGGGGCAAGCCAAGATGGCTCAAAGACAAGGAAATTGATTATATATTTTCACTGGATAATGACGAAATTTTTAGAGTTGAGAAGGTATTAGATAGTCTCTTAGGCTCCACAGAGTCAATTTCACAATCTGATGTAGATGGTTTAGTTAGCAATGTTATAACATAATGAAAAACAGTGCAGTAATTAATGGATTGTTTAATAAAAAGTGTAAGTTTAAAAAAACACAAAAAAAGAAAAAATGTGAAGTGCGCATGGTTTAACACAAGTTGTGAAATCAAACGAAAGGCATTCTTTAAAGCAGTAAACCGCCATGCTCATTCTAGAGGAAACCAGAGTTTGTATCGTGTCCGGCAACAAGCAAGCCATGACTACAAAAAAGAAATAAAAAAGCAATTCAAGATATATCAAAATAACCTTGTAAAAAAAATCAGAAAATTAAAGATTTCTGATCCCAAGGCATACTGGAAAGTAATTAATGGGACCAGCTTAGAAAAAGACAAACCAGCTACACCCATATCATGTCAGGCATTTAAGGAGCATTTTATAAAGATATATTCAGATGCAGAAGAGACAGTAGAAGACTATAATGTTGTTGCAGATCACTCCATTGTAAACCAATAATTAAACTTACCCTTTACTGAAGAGGAAATACAGAATGCAATTACCAAACTTAAATTAAATAAAGCTTGTGGTTATGACCACATCACTAACGAAGTTCTAAAGGCGTCATCAACCAGGTTACTTGGAACTTTTACTAAATTGTTTAATGTAATTCTTCGCTCTGGAAAAACTCCAAATGCCTGGTCCTTATGAATTATAAAGCCAGTTTTCAAATGTAAAGGAAGTCCAGAAGATCCTAATAATTACAGAGGAATAACAATTTTAAGTTGCTTCGGAAAGTTATTTACTTCAGTGATTAACAACAGGTTGACAAAATATTTCAATGAACACAAGACTATTGGCCAAGAACAAGCAGGTTTTAGAGCAGGTTTTTCCACCACTGATCACTTATTTACACTTCATTGCATGATTGATGTGTTTCTTGCCAAGAGAAAACGACTATTGTCTTTTAGTTGATTTTGAAAAGGCATTTGACCGTGTTAACAGAGCTTTTCTATGGCGGAAGCTGGTCGGTCATAGAGTGAATGGAAATATTTTAAAGGTTATCAAAGATATTTATACTAAAGCCAAGTCATGTGTTGGTGGTGGGGATGAGCGTTCTGATTTTTTTCAATCCACATCTGGGGTCCGTCAGGGCGAAAACTTGTCACCTTTACTCTTTGCTTTGTATTTAAATGATATGCAATCTTATATTATTGAAAAAAATGGATGGTTTACCACCAATGGCAAAGGAAGCCAGAGAACTTGGGTGGGAAAGTGAAAAAGTAAATCTTTTGTTGAAAATGTTTTTGTTATTGTATGCAGATGATACGGCAATTTGTGCCGAATCGAAAGAAGATTTACAGGAAGCTATAAATGCTATGTGTAATTACTGCCATAAATGGAAACTGAACATGAATGTAGATAAAACAAAAGTTTTGATATTTTCTCGAGGAAAGATCAAGAAAATGCCTTGTTTTACATGTTGTGGTAGAGAAAGTAAAGTGTTTTTTTCTTTCAAGTATCTGGGGCTAAACCTTAATTATAATAACAGATTTAACCTGGCACAAAAAACATTTATATGACCAGGCACTTCGTAGTATGTTTTCTTTGTTAAAAAAATGTAGAACACTCTTTCTTCCTATTGATATTCAGATAGAGTTATTTAACAGAGTTGTCGTCCCAGTTTTGCTCTATGGGTGTGAAATTTGGACACCATCAATGTGTGAATTAGCCTCAAAATTACAGCTTAAGTTCTTTAAAATAATACTTAAACTTAGAAAATCTACTCCAAGTAAAATGATTTATGGATAATTGGGTCAGTTTCCTGTGGAAATAACAGCAAAAGTAAAGATGCTATGTTACTGGTTTAAACTAGTGGATGCAGGAAGTGAGTCCAAGTTTTCAAATATTGTATACAGACTTTTACATGATACGTATATGGCTAATTCCCACAAATCACCTTATTTAGTTACTGTAGAACGTACATTAAACGAAATTGGATTAAGTGGTATATAGCAGAATCAGTTTGATCTCCGAGTTTCATCAGAATGGTTTAAAGCCAAAGTTACACATAGTTTGCAAGATCAGTATTTACAGCAATGGTATTCTCATGTGGACAATGACGACATCTTCCTCAATTATAGACTATTTAAAAAATGTTTCTGCTTTGAACATTACTTATCCATTCTTCCTCGTACCTCATTATTAACTTTTATTCATTTTCGAACGTTAAATCATAGACTTCCCATCCAAACAGGCAGAATAAGTAGTATTCCCAAAGCAGAGAGAGTCTGTGATAAATGTGAAGATAGCGAGTTAGGAGATGAGTTTCATTGCTTGTTCAAATGCAATTTTTTTGTGCAGTTAAGAAACAAATTTATCCCAAAATATTATCATAAAAATCCAAATGTTATCAAGTTCCATGAACTGTTTAGCTCTAGGAGAAAATCTTTGCTTATTAAAGTTACACAGTTTCTCAAAGAAATAATGAAAAAACACTAATTT
This sequence comes from Stramonita haemastoma, assembly GCA_030674155.1. Classification (NCBI taxonomy): domain Eukaryota; kingdom Metazoa; phylum Mollusca; class Gastropoda; order Neogastropoda; family Muricidae; genus Stramonita; species Stramonita haemastoma. The sequence continues at coordinate 486,432 of CM060338.1, forward strand.
GATATTTTTTCATAAATGATACTAGTGCAAATTGTTTTATGCTGCAGACAATTTCGTTCCCCTGTAGGTATAGACTATGAAGGCTTGTGTGTGTGTGTGTGGGGGGGGGGGGGGGGGTTGTGTGTGTGTGTGTGTGTGTGTGTGTGTGTGTGTGTGTGTGTGTGTGTGTGTGTGTGTGTATGAGTGTGTGTTTGTGTGAGTGAGTGAGTTTCCTCGCTCTCTTGGGTGCCCGTGTACCTAAAATTAATCGGAAGGAGTTCAAACTATGATTGTGCAATACATCCCCTCATGTGAGAACTTGGTATTTTTATATGAATATTGGTTTCTTTGGATTGTATTGTATTGTTTTTGTGGTGCACTTATTGTATTTTTTTATGCTGATGTGAGGCAGGCATGGGTTTTTGGGCAGGTGTGCCCTTGAGGGTCGACCTGCAGACATTAGAGTGCCTTTCTGCATGAGTGTATGTTAGTGTGTGTGTGTGTGGTGTGTAAGTATATGTGTGCTTCTAGATGCCTTATGGCTGTAGGGATATGCTGGGAGAGAGAGAGAGAGAGAGAGAGAGAGAGAGAGAGAGAGAGAGAGAGAGAGAGAGAGAGAGAGAGAGAGAGAGAGAGAGAGAGAGAGAGGGGAGAGACAAGGCAAGGCAAGGCAAGGCAAGGCAAGGCAAAATTCTTTTATTCGAGGATAATAGATAAGCACTCATGTGCTTTTTTACATCCAGTCCCCGCCCTTTTCAGGGGAAAAACATCAAGATAAAAATATACTAAACAGTAAACTATATGCAGTACCAAACAACATAAAGGAATAAGGACATTGTACATAATAAGATAATAAAAATGCACACTTTCAGAAGACGAAAATCAGAAGCCACAATAGAATGATTTTGATTATAAAAGAAAAGAGAAACGTTAATAAAGAGCAACCAAAGAAACATAATGAAATAAACAAATTAACAACCAAGAAAAGTCCACCCAAAAATACTTAGCTACAACATTGTTACAACTCATAACAACAAAATGAACTCAGAAGGAACTAAAGATAATACAATGATTAATGATGACGATAAGAATAATATCAACAATAGTGATAATAGTATGATAATAATACACGTAAAACTCACTCCTACACGTAGGTTACACACACACACACACACACACACACACACACACACACACACACACACACACACACACACACACACGCATACATACATACATACATACATACATACATACATACATACATACATACATACATACATACATACATACATACATACATACATACATACATACATACATACATACATGCATATACGCAACTCACTCACGCATGCACGCTCGCAGGCAAATGCACATACAAATCACACACACACACACACACACACACACACACACATACACACACACACACACACACACACACACACACACACACACACACACACACACACAAGCACACACACACACACACACACACACACACACACACACACACACACACACACACACACACACACACATACACACACACTTACTCACACTTATATTTATAAGCACATATCCGCAGGCGCACATGTACTTGAGGTGGTAGGTTTTTTGTTGTTGTTTTTTTCTTTAAAAAAAAAAAAAAAAATTAGTCATAGAAAAAGAAGAATGATACAAGTCAAACAATCATATCAGGTGACAATATTATCCTTTCTTTTACATTCATTAAGTTAAGTCTGTCCCGAGCCATAAGGCCCATCAGGCCGGTGCTTATCCCGGTTTCTGTGGCGTTAAGCGACTGAGAGTCATAGACTCCCCCCTGGATAGGACGCCAGTCTCTCGCAGGGTTAACCCCCAACACAAGGTTGGTACCCCTTTTACACCTGGGTGGGGTGAGAAAATAGCCTAAAGTGCCTTTTCCAAGGGCACAACGCCATAGCGGAATGGCTGGGATCGAACCGCAACCTTTAGATTACCTTTTACATTCATACTTCATATAAAAAAGAAGAAACAAAAGCAAACAGCAAAGTTAAAACAGAAAAAAAAAACAAGAACAAAACATCAAAAACTTGAGGTAGGACCTATCAACAACAACAAGAGAGAGAGAGAGAGAGAGAGAGAGAGAGAGAGAGAGAGAGAGAGAGAGAGAGGAGGAGAGAGAGAGAGAGAGAGAGAGAGAGAGACTGAAGAAGACTGAAGACTGAAGACTGAAGACTGAAATGATTTAATGACGTAAGCCTACAGCTCTTATCAAAACACCAAAAATCGCCCCCCCCCCCCCTTCCCTACACACAAAGATGCACAAACACACCATACACACCCATTACGACATAAATCTAGGCATACATCACATAGCCTACTGCAATAACTATGATCCCGCTGGCAGTATATGAACGGAAGAGGCCACCAACCCAATTCTTCATAACATAATATTGTATCTGCTACGGTCTTCAATCAAAAGTATTCATTTTACATTATCAACCATAGTTTTTATACAACTGCAGCCATATAATGCTTTTACTGTATGGTACATCTGCGTTTCAAACCATGATAGATGTATCTGGCAACATTATATAAATGTTCGGTGTCACTTAAAATGCCCAAGGGTTGCTTTCCAAATTTCTTCTCATTGACAAATGACAAATATTTCTGTCTCAAATCCTCCGTAGCTTTACACATAAACAAAAAATGTACCTCATCTTCCAATCGACACTTACACATAGGACAGGACAGGTTCGGGGTGAGGTCATTTGTGAAACGTTGCTTATGAATATTGATGTCAGATATACCAAGCCTGAAACGAATCAAAGAGTCTCGAATCTTTTTGTTTTTTATACAGTCGAAATATGGTTCAATAGATAAATCTGTTTTAAACAGTCTATACACAGAATATCTGCCACGCTCCATGATTCGCTCATGGCATCCTTGCTTCCAGCAATCAGACAAACGTTTTTTATACACACGTAGAAACCATTTCACATTTTCCACCCCCTGATTTAGCCAAACAAAACCAAATCCAAAGATACACAAATTCTTTTCAACATCTGACACCCAGTTGCCCTTGCGATTATCGTTAATATTAAGGAGCATGTTGTAGGCCTTTCGTGGCAGTCTTTCATTTTCCATTCTAGTGAGACGGATCCAGAATCGAATTGTACTTACTTTTGCATCTATCCATATAGGTTGTCTACCAGTTTCACTATAGATCATGTCATTAGGTGTTTTAGACGAAACATTCAGTAGCTTTTTAAGCATAAACAAATGTACTGTTTCGATACAGCGTTCGTTTTGTGTTCCCCATAGCTCAGACCCATAAAGAAGCATAGGTTTTATTTGGGAGTCAAATAATTTGAACACAATAGGTGGTGTAATTTCACCTAGGGCCCACATACTTTTAAAAATTTCAATGACTCCTGCCTTACCTTTTGTAATTTGTTTATTCAGTGAATGTGAAAAGGACAGTCGAGTACTAAGCCATATCCCCAGGTAGTTATATGCGTTAACAATTTTCATTTCTTTGTTCTTGTATAACCATCTTTCCCGGCTGGCAATGTAGCCACCATTTCTGAAGACAACAATATTTGACTTTTCTAGATTTACTGTGAGTTCAAGTTTATCTGCATTATCTGCTAGCAAGTTCAACTGATGTTGGAGACCTACAGGTGTAAATGAAATGAGTGCAACGTCATCTGCAAACAATAAGATGATTAGTTCATAAACGTCTGGAAACATTTGGGCACCGTGCTTTCCCTTGTTAAGAACATCCTCAGCTAATTCGTTTATAAGTAGTGAGAATAGTAAAGGGCTGGTTATTTCCCCTTGCTTTAGGCCCTTCTGCGAATACAGAAAATCAGTCACACCTTCACCATTACTACACCTGATACGATATTTCACAATCTGGTACATGCTCTGGATTGCATAAAACATTCTACCACTGAGACCATGTTTTAGGAGAATAGGCCAAAGCTTTGCATGCGAGATGAAGTCAAATGCTTTTTTTAAATCAATAAAAGCAACATACAGCTTTTTGTTCTGTGCTAGGAATTTTTGGATAACTGCAAAAAGAGTAAATATATGATCGATTGTAGAGTGGTCCTTTCTAAAACCTGCTTGTTCTTCCCCTATACTTTCATTCTCTTCTATCCATGTAACCAGGCGCTTGTTAAGTACATAGCTGTACAACTTACTACATATATTTAAAAGGGATATTCCCCGATAATTATTTGGCTCATTTATGTTTCCCTTTTTATGGAGTGGCTGAATAATTGCTTCTGTCCACAAATTAGGAAACTGCCCAGTAACAAAGGCTTGATTAAATACAGTGGTTAGAAAAGGTGCTATGGCCTCAGCAGAGTAAATGAACACTTCTGGAATCAGAGTGTCCGGACCACCAGCTTTATTACATTTTAAATGCCTAATAGCCGCCAAAACCTCATCAGCCTCAATCTCTCTATTCAACTGTAAATTAAAATCTGCACTCTGGTCACATCCATCCTGCATTATTTGTTTGCTTTGAGGGCTGCCTATTGTTGCATCCGATACTGTTGCAAAGTGCTTTAGCCAATCTTCTTTAGATATGATATTTCTTTTCTTATTTCTTTTTGAAGAAATTGACTTTAAAGTAGACCAGAAAGTTTTGGGATCATGCATACTATTCATTATCTTATTTTTCATTTCATTTTTGTAGGCCTCAGATTTTCTTCTTAGCAACTCTTTATACTCTTTTCTCTTTACAAGATAGTCATTTTTATTTCCATCACAATAGCTTGTTCTATACTTTCTAAGTGATTGTTTAGTGATTATCTTAGCCTTTCTGCATTCTTTGTCAAACCATTTCTGTTTTGGTCTCTGGTCAGTAATTATAACTTTCTTTTGCATGCAAGATGAAGCTTCTACCATAACTGATGTAAACATACTTACTGCTTCATTGATACTAGAACTGACAAACGTTGCTGCTAGTGCAAGCTTATCTTTACATTTTAAGATGTTCTGTTTAAATACATCACATTTCCCAATATCCCATACAAGCTTCTCTATAACAATGCTTTGGGTGCTTGGAGAATGAGAAACAGGAACATTCCTGCACCTAATGTTACATGTTATTGGCATATGTTGTGAGTAAATCTGTTCTCCAACATTCATGTTCATTGCCAAATCAAAAATCGCACGTGATATAATGAAATAATCTATTACGCTACTGCCCATGCTAGAAATAAATGTATAATAACCTTGTTCGTCCCCTTGACAATTACCATTAAGAAAACACAGTTCATAAAGAGAGCATAAATCTAACAGCCTTCTACCAAAATCGTTCTCTCCCTGGTCTTGGGAATTTCTGTATTGTACTGTATCTAGATCATCTTTCCATTGTTTGGAAGTATAAAAAGACTGCTTTTCGATTGGCTGATTGTTTGCCGTTCTGGCATTAAAATCGCCAGAAATAATAAATTCAGCATCCTGATTATGCTCAATAATCTGGAGCAGGCATGACTCAAGAATTTCAATGCCATCATTAGAGTCAGTAACGGTATAATAAGGTGAGTTTATAGGTGGCAAATACAAAAACACTAGAAAAATGTCATGATCACTTTCACACAATTTTTTTGAAAGTTTTAGAATAATAATATTGTTACTATTAAACTCAACTCTTTCAACAAAGTTTTCAAATGTCTTTTTAACCAAAACTATTACACCGCCAGACTTTCTGCCTAAGTTTCCTACCTTGGTTGCAGGCGAAACATAAAGCACAAAATTTGAAAATACATTTGTTGTAACATCGGAAACAAATGTTTCCACGAGACAAACAAAGTCAAACTTATTTACATATTGAATAAAATCAGCATCATTAAGCTTTGAGGTGAGTCCTCCAATATTATAAGACAAAAAAGAAATGGAAGCTACTTCAGCACGCATTGGGCCTTGACCTCCATCCTATCTTTTAGTTCCTGCAGCAGTAGTCTTTCTTGTGACATTGGTCAGATTTCTTTTTGTTCTTTTACCAACTTTTTTTGCACCTGTGTTTGCTTTGGGCGCTAGCCAGGACTGGATACCAGGCTGCTTGTAGACACAAGCACGTTGACAACGCATCTGTCTTGGTGAAAAGGTAGTTGCCATGGCATTCAGTGTTGATGTGGCTACGTCAGGGCTTTTGTTCCTTGATGGCTGGCAGACTGGGTCCGGAGCATCTTCAGCTGGCACAGGCACCTCACTCTCTGTGTCTCTGGTCGAGGGCACGCATCTGACTGCTTCACTGTATGTGTTGTTCCCTGGACATACTGGTAATTGCGTTCTGGCTGGCTCGTGTGCGTAGTCAGTTTGGACATTAGATGGTTGAGATCCTGGCGTTGTCTTTTCTTGTGCGGGCCCTTCCATCATAAGCACTGGATTAGTGACAGAAAAGGTATGGTCACTGGGGAACGCAGAGAATGGTGGCGTTTGATCAGGCAAAGTCTGTTTATTCCGTAGACAATGGCTAGTTGTGGGGTCTTCCTTGCGCTGGTCCAGATCTGAGGAGGCACTGCTGTGGGGCTGTTGCTGGCTGGTCAAAGTCCTTCTTTGTAGCTGGTCTTGCCCTGTGAAAGCATGCTCCCACAACTGGTCCTTTTCCAGTGAGTCCACCTCTGTGGACCGGTCCATTGCTGTTTTCTCTTGCAGTTGCTGCTGAAATGGTTCAGTCCAAGGTGGGTCTAGTAGTACACCTTCCATGTGCTGCTCCCTTTCATGCTCATCATGGGGTTGGGTCTGTGTCAGACACGTACAATCATGGCCCTGATTTGTGTTCACGCTGCTGTAAGATCCGGTTGTCATTGTCCCTGTCTGGAGTTGGCTCTGGGTAGGAAAGTTGATCTGGGGCTGATGCCTTTTTTGACTGGAACCTTCTCTTTCTTGGTTCATTTCTAGCCCAAGTTGGCATTGATTCTGGTCTAGAAAACTGCCCTCTTTGGGTTGAGATTTCCTTGATGCCATGTAGTGATGACGCTGGGGCTGATATTGGTCTGGAGGGACACATTCCATTGTCTGACTCCTTTTTGGTTTGGGCATGGGAAGGCTGTGACCTGAAAATGCATCCTTCTGGGGTAGGATTTGCTTCAGACTGGCATCAGGATGTCTTTGGTCTGAAGAAACAACCTCACTGGGCTGGAGTTCACCTGGCACAGCATGTGTCTGGTTTTGTCCCATCAGAACATCTTTCATAAGTTGCCCTCTTCTCTGTTTGGTGTGGGTCTGCTTCTGGTTTGATGGGATGCCTTCACAGGGTCTTCTTCCCCCGTGTCTTCCATGAGGCTGACTCAGTGAGGCACCTTCCCTTGGTAGACTTTCTCCATGACTGGAGTGTAAAAAGTCCTGGTCTTGCAAAACACTGTCCTGGAACCCCCACCCCCCTGCCTCAGTTCTGAGGTGGCTTGGACTTGGCAGAACACCCTCCCGTGACTTGTGGCTCCTTGGACTGGGCAGAACACCCTCCCGTGCCTTGTGGCTCCTTGGACTGGGCAGAACACCCTCCCGTGCCTTGTGGCTCCTTGGACTGGGCAGAACACCCTCCCGTGACTTGCGGCTCCTTGGACTGGGCAGAACACCCTCCCGTGACTTGTGGCTCCTTGGACTGGGCAGAACACCCTCCCGTGACTTGTGGCTCCTTGGACTGGGCAGAACACCCTCCCGTGACTTGTGGCTCCATGGGCTGGACACCGGCAGACTCCACTTTGATGTGTCACTCTTTTGGGACCAACCTCCACCTTGTCTGGCTTGAAGCTTTCTCTGGTACACCAGGGCGCCCTCTCTAGACTGGCTACACCCTGATTGGGATTGGGGACAGTATTCTTCTGGCTGGCTTCTCCCTGGTCTGGCCTCAAGCTGACCTGGTGGAGCATCCTCCAGGGGCTGGTTCCTTCCTGGCCTGGTGAAGGATTGATGTTTTTCTTCTGCATTACTTTTGGGCAGACTCATTTCAGGTCTGGTGTGTGAATGGCCTATCACACCAGGACAGTTCTCCTGTTGATGGCTTGTAATCACACCAGCTTGTGACCAGTACTGACTTGAACAAGCTTGTTTGCTAATATGGCTCCTTCCTCGGCACTGGTGTTGGCTTGTGCCAATCTTCCCCTTGAGCTGGTTTTCTGATTTGGCTTGGCGCTGGGATTGGCTTGGTAGAGTACCTTTCTTGGATTGGTCTTTCCCTGACCCACTGCATTGCTGGTTCTGGCTTTGAGAGGCACTCCTTGACACTTGTTTTTTAGGCATTCTCTCCACAAAGCTACCTGTGGCTTGTCTGGCTTGGGGTTGATGTTTGTCTGCAGTAACACCATTCTGAAGCTGTCTCTCTCCCGGCTTGGGAAGAGATTGGCTCTGGTCTTGGGGGGTCTCCTCCATAGGCTGACTCTTCTCTGTCCCGGCATGTAGACAACCCAAGGAATGATTTCGCTTCAGGTGAACAAGTTCTGGATACCCATTCTCCAGGTCCAGGACACCATGGGGATGATCTGGTACAGGAGTATCCTGGGGTTGGCTATTGTTTGGGTAGACATCTGCCTGGGCATGGGTCTTTCTCACTCTGGTCTGTGGATGGCTCATGGACTGCCCGGTTTGGGGTTGTTTCCATTCTGCATGAGTCTCGTGGCACTGTTGATTTGTTTTTGGTTGAGTGCGATACTTGCCGGAGAGAGGGAGAACACCCTTCCCTGGATGTATCTGGTCAGCAGAAACAGCTCCTGTGGGCTGACAAGGGTCTTGGTGGGCAGTCTTCTGACATTGGAAGAAGTCCATATCAGCTGCTGCAAACGGATGGCTTATTTGTTTGAAGGTATGTTCCTGACACTGTCCCTGGCACACGTGGAAATCATTCCGTACCTGTGGTTGGTTTGTAAGAACACTTGTCTGTGATGGTCTACAGTGTGCACAAGGATTTTCCTGTTGATGCTGTTGATCTGCAAGTCCACTTTCCATGTTGAGATGGGCCCTACCGAGATTAGCACACATGAGATTCCGATCTAACTCCTGGTCTGATTCCTCTGGCATCTCATCTTCTGCTGTTTTCCATGTCACCATGCTCATCTCATCAAAATCTGGTTCTGAATAGACACACACACTTACTCACACTTATATTTATAAGCACATATCCGCAGGCGCACATGTACTT
>CM060338.1:503055-510555 GCA_030674155.1 Stramonita haemastoma
GGGAGTATAAGTACTTGATTGGGGGTAGGGGATGAAATGAATTAAAGAGTAGAATCAAAATCACTTTGCGTATAAACACACAATAATAATAACTCAGTCAAGATAACTGTTAGCCTTCTTCAGAAGAACAAATGAAATGGGTTAAGGAGTAAAATCAAATAACTTTACATTTAACACACAATAATGTAGTAATTCAGTTAAAATAACTGTCAGGCTTCTTCAGAGAAACAAATAAAAAACAATATAAAAAAAACAAATCAAATCAAACAAATCAAAACAAACAAATCAAAACAAGATCAGATCAAAAAATCAGAAAACAAATCAAACAAATCAACAGACCATCAAAACCATAAAAAAAGATAAGGCAGAGCAAGGTTTAAAAAAAAAAAAAAAAAAAAGATAAAAAAATAAAATAAAAGTCAAGAACAATCAAGGCAATACTATGCCAAGCAAGTCCTGTAAACAACAATGCAACAAAAGAGAGAATAATAAAAGTATCTCTTGATGCACACAATTCCTGGGATACAAGATGTCCACGCACAATCAGCAAGATCCAGTGGATTCACTCACAGTCTTTTCAGTTTAAGTAAGGTCAGGCAATGACCAGTCACAGTTTGCTACACAATGGGAGCACTGGGTTGGGTGGGGGTGCCTGGAGCACAGAAGAACTGGTATATATATAGTTCCACTTTGTCACAAGTTGACAATTCAAGACCATGGGTTGTAGAGCACAAATAGAGCACAAATATCAGTCTTCACAACCTTGTTTCATTATTTTTATCAACTTATAGTTGAAGGATCAAGTTGTGTTCACACGATTATACATATGGGCACAATATGCTATCATCTTGCTCACACCTCACACACATGTGTGTATGTGTGTACATATGTGTATACATATATATATATATATATATATATATATATATATATATAAACAAGATAATATTCAGTCACAGTCTTTTTAGCATAGTATGGTCTGGCAATGACCAGTCACAATTTGCTACACAATGGGAGCACTGGGTTGGGGTGTGTGTGTCTGGAGCACAGAAAAAAACTGGTATGTATATCTATAGTTCCACTCTGTCACAAGTTGATAATTCAATACCATGGGTTGCAGAGCATGAGTATGGTCTTCACAATCTTGTTTCATTACTTTTATCAACTTATATTTGAAGGTCAAGTTGTGCTCACACACTTACACACTTGTGCACAAATACACTACCATCTTGCTCACAGCTCACATACACACGTGTGTGTGTTGTGTGTGTGTGTGTGTGTGTGTGTGTGTGTGTGTGTGTGTGTGTGTGTGTGCATATATATGTATATAAACACACATCCAAACACTTACATATGATTGTACATATGCATAAACATATCACACGTATGTATGTCCACACATGCATACACATATACTCAAACATACATGTACATTCTTATTCATTATTGCAGTGTTGGTAGATTGTGACTTTATCACACCAGAGTTTCTATGGTGTATGCTATGTTGGGCTGGTGGTAAGGAAGATTTACGAGGGAAGCTGGAGCTGGGTGAGGTCTGGTAGAGGGCATTGCTGGGTAGGGTGGGGGCATGTGGTAGGGAGAATGCAGGGTCCTCACTGGATGTAGTTGCCTGAGGGATTGTCTGTTGGCCCAGACATTGTCCTTCTGGGGTTGGGGGGTGGGGTGGCATCCAGACATTTGCTTTGAGAAAGGGTAACCAGGAACACTGGGGTGTGGAGGATACCCTTTGTATACTAGCGATGGTGGATGGGTCATATGTTCGTCAGTAGGTCGTGTAGTGGGTGTTGTCAGGAGTGGCTGTCTTTTATGTCTGGGGTCGGCATATTTGAGGCTGTATGCTAACCTGTCTGCACCTTTGGGGCTGGGGTGAAGAGGGTCAGAATACAGATCTTTGCGTGGGGCCCCACTGGAGGTTATAAATATGGTAGAGTGGTCTGCAAGTGGGATGTTTTCTGCAGCACACACTTTGGCTAGGGATATGTTGGAAATGTTAACTGTTTTCTTTAGGGGGTGCTGTCCCATTGGGGGAATGATGGACGATGCCAGCAGCCTGGCTCTAGGAAACACGTGTTTGATGTTTCTGATGAGTTGTGTCCATTTGCTTTCTGTGATAGCTGTGTGTTTGCATGTGTTGATTCCTGTGTGAAAAATGATGTGCTGTACTTCTTTGTTGTTGGGAATGTGATGGAGCCAATGAATAAGGTCATCGACAGTGAGACCTGAGATATTAATGTTTTGAGTGTTGCCTTTGTAGAATAGAATATCAGATTTGATGTGTCGTGTTACTGAGTCACCTAAGATGAGGTTAGTTGTGCTGGAATGTACTCTATGTTCTGCTAGTTGTTGGCTTGGTGTGAGAGTGCTGTTGGTAGTAGTTTGTTGTGCTTCAGAAGTGTGTGTTTGGAGTTTTGTGTCTTTTTTTCTTTTTTTGAGAGAGACTTTTGTCCATACATTTGGGTTTAAGTCATTGTCCTCAGGGATGTTGGAAGTTTGTTGGTCAGAGTCTGTTTTGGTTGTTGTTTTTGATGGTGGTGGTGAGAGAGAGAGAGAGGAGAGAGAGAGAGGAGAGAGGAGAGAGAGAGAGAGGAGAGAGAGGAGAGAGGAGAGAGAGGGAGAGAGAGAGAGAGAGAGAGAGAGAGAGAGAGAGAGAAACACATTAATTGTCGAGTCATCTAAACATCATTCTGTTGATTTTTTTGTTTTGGTTTTTTTTTTTTTTGTTGTTGGGGTTTTTTTGTGGGGGGTGTTTTGTTCTCCTAATGTATTGTGAATACTCTTTCTTTTTTCTTTTTTGTGCCATCCATTGCATTAGGATTTTTGTTGTGAGTATTTTTCACATGCCTATATCTGCAAGCATTGGCTTTGTCAAATTTCATGTACCCCTTGGGGGGGTTCTTGAAATAAAATTTTGATTTGAAATTTTGAATTTGAATTGTTAAACCCTGTTCCGCTTTTCACAAGAGTAGGCCATTGAGTGCCAGTGGGAACGGATGACAATATTTACAGAACTGCATACACATGAGGACTGGATGAAACAAAGCACATGAGTGCTGATTCCATTATCCTCGATATAAAAGAATAAAATGAAAACTTTTGATTCAAGGAGACAGGAGTATGCAGAATCCTAGAAAAGATTATGGTAACCTTTCCACTGTTGTATAATATAGTTATGTTTTAAAAAATCGATGTTATTTGTTGGACAGATGCGTGTGATCAATTTTCTTATCATCCCCATATTATCAACTTGTGGCAGATCCCTGCACACACCACACACACCACACACACACACACACACACACACACACACACACCCACTATCTATCTATCTATCTATCATCTATCTATCTATCTATCTATCTATCTATCTATCTAATCTATCTATCTATCTATCTATCTTTCTGTCTCTATGTCTGTATCTGTCTGTTCTGTTCTGTCTCTGTCTGCTCTGTCGTTTCTGTCTTCTGTCTGCTCTCTTCTTCTCTCTCTCTTCTCTCTCTCTTCTCTCTCTCTCTTCTTCTTCTCTCTCTCTCTCTCGTCTCTCTTCTACCTGTCTGTCTGTCTTCTGTCTGTCTCGTCTGTTCTCTCTCTCTTCTCTTCTCCGTTTCTCTCCTTCGTCTTCTTCTTCTCGTCTCTCTGTCTGACTGTCTGTCTGTCTATCGTCTTCTGTCTGTCTGATGTCTCCTGTCTGTCTGCTCGTCTCTCATTCTTCTGAGTATCTTCGTCCATGTCTCTCTCCTCTCTCTCTCTCTCTCTCTCTCTCTCTCTCTCTCTCTCTCCTCTCTCTCTCTCTCTCTCTCTTCTCTCTCTCTCCTTTCCACCTTCCACTCTCACATTACTATCATATGACTTATCACTGTATAGGTGTTTTGTTTCTATGTTGATAAGTGTTGGGTTACTATGTTGAATTGAAATTGAACTTTACTGTTTAAATATAAAGATATGATTTTTTTGGTTTTTTTCGTGTTTAAGGGTTTTTATGTTGTTGTTGTTTTGTGTGTGTGTGTGGTTTTTTATGCCTTATTTGCTTGTTTTTCCTCCTCCTCACACACACACACACACACACACACACCACACACACACACACGCGCGCGCGCGCGCGCGCGCGCGCGCGGGTACACACACACACACGGGTACACACACACACACGGGTACACACACACACACACACACACACACACACACACACACACACACACATGGGTACACACACACACACACACACACACACACACACACACACACACATGGGTACACCACACACACACACACACACACACACACACACACACACACACACACACACACACACACACACACACACACACACATGGAATGTATCTTTTTTCATATGAATGTTTGGGCCGATAGATTTGTATTGCCTTATGTAGAATCGTCCTGAATAATTGCATTTTTTCCTTCATCTTCATTAGTAAATATTCTTTTTATCTTTTCATGTATTGAGTTTGATTTAAAGCTGGTTTTTATAACCTTAAATGCTGTTTCGCTCCTATTTTATATTTCTTTTATACAATTTTGCTCTTTTGTTTGTTTGTTTTGCTTTCAAGAATGTTCTTTTCATTGTTAAGCTTGGCCACTTTGTGAGTTTATAGGTTCCATTGATGATAATAATTGTTTACAGAAGTGTTTTGTGGGTGTTTTGAAATATTTTGTTGACTGGTTTGTTTTGATCTCGATGTTATTTGAAGATGCCTTTTTTCCCATCTTCCACTTCCACATATCCTATCCTAGTCCTATCATTGGATAAAAATGTTTCGGTTCTTATTGAAATTTAAACTGAAATTGTATTTTACTGTTTAAATTAATTATAGAAATACCAATTTTATCTAGTTTTTTTTGTGTTTACGGGGTTTTATGTTTGCTTTTTCATGCGTGTGTATGATTTTTTTTTCCTTTTATGCCTTCTTTGCTTGTTTCCCTCCCCCCCCACACACACACACAGATACACACACACACACACACACATACACACACACACGCACGCACGCACGCACGCACACGCACACGCGCACACACACACACACGCGCGCGCGCGGGTACACACACACACACACACACACACACACACACACACACACACACCACACACACACACATGGAATGTATTATTTTTCATATGAATGTTTTGTCTTACAGATTTGTAATGCCTTAGGTTTCAGGGTTCTGAGTATTTGCTATTTTATCATCTTCATTAGTATATATATATACATATATATATATATATATATATATATATATATATATATATATATATATATATATATATATATATTATATATATATATATTATAGGTATATATTATCTGTTAATGTCTTGAGTTTGATTTAAAACTGGTTTGTATTTATAATCTTAAATGTTGTTTCGCTCCTATTTGATATTTCTTTTATACCATCTCACTCTTTTTTGTTGTTGTTTCCTTTTCGGGAAACTAACAAAAACATTAACAAAAACAGGAGTCCCCTTTAGTTTGTGATTGTATTTTCTCTGAAGATGATGTTGACATTTTACTGAGTGGTGACTTAAATAGTAGAGTCTCAAATGTTTCACAAGATGTAGAGGAAGATACTTTGTTTTTTGATAACCAGCATTCAAGTGGACCATTATGTCTCAATAGAAACTCAGAAGATAGTGCACTTAATAGTTATGGTAAATTGCTGATTGACTTGTGTACTGTTTTGGATTTATGCATTCTGAATGGTATGTGTCAGGGTGACTTTAATGGTCGCTACACAAATATATCTCAAAATGGAAACAGTGTAAATGATTATTTTGTTATGTCACGTAACATGTTTGCGAAAATGTCAGAGGGTTGTGAGTTGTGTGTGTGTGCAAGAATTGAATCTGACCATATGCCTTTAACACTAAACATTATTTTACCAGACAGAATTCCAAGCATGCAAACTAAAGATTGCTGTGGTGTGATTGAAAAATATGTGTGGAATGAAACTTATGACAATGTTTACATGAATAAAGTATACTCACCTGTAATTCAGCAGGAAGTAGAGACAGCTATAAGTTTAATTGATATTGATATCAATAGAGCACTTCAAATGTTTAATGATTGTTTAGTAAATGCTGCTGAGTGTATGAAAAGACGGTTTGATGTGAATGCAAAAGTACAGAAGGATGACTGGTATGATGTGGAGTGTCGTGTTAGTAAAACAATGCCCGTAGATTATTGAATAAATATCGCCGCACTAAATCTCCAGAAGATCATGTATTGTACTCACAGGCTAGACGTGAGTATAAACAGCTTTTGAAAACAAAATGTAAACAATTTAATAATGCATTATTGGAACAGTTGATTAGCTCTGTAAATTGTCAGAGGGACTTTTGGATATCAATGCAGAAAATTCAGAACAAAAGAAAACAGCCTTTTAATGACATAAGCCTAGATGACTGGTTTTTGCATTTTAAGAATCTGCTTGAAAAAGATGATAACATGTGTACTTTACCAGAACATGAAGACAATACTATTCATGATGATGATACTGACAATATTCAGTTTTTGAATCGCCCTGTTTCAAAGGAAGAGATATTATTAGCATTGAGTCGATTGAAGAATTGTAAAGCTGCAGGGCCAGATGGAATAATTAGGGAGATGATAAAATATGCATGTAAATCTGATATGATAATGGAGTTTTTGTGTAGACTTTTCAATGTTCTATTTGATAAGGGTATCTTTCCTGAAATGTGGACAGAGTCAGTTGTTCTCCCCTTACATAAAAAGGTGATGTTAATAATCCAAACAATTATTGGGGAATTTCTTTGTGCAACGTAACGAGTAAACTTTACAGTGCCATAATTAATCGAAGACTTCAGGAATGGGTGAATGAAAATAATATAACTGGGGAATGTCAAGCTGGATTTAAGAAAAATTATTCCACTATAGACCACATGTTCACTCTGATGGCATTTATACAAAAACAGTTCTGTTTAAACCGTAAACTTTATGTAGCATTCATTGATTTTGAAAAAGCATTTGATTCAGTTAATAGATGTATACTTTGGAATGTTTTGTTTAAGAATGGAGTGCAAGGAAAGTTGTATCATAGTATTGTAAGCATGTATCACTCTGTTAAAGCGAGAGTAAGATCTGGTTCATCCTTAACTCAGTATATAAATTGTACATCTGGGGTAAAGCAAGGGGATGTATGTAGCCCTATCCTTTTTTCTGTGTTTATCAATGAATTGACTGTAGAGGTTATTAGGTCTGGAAAGCATGGTGCAAGATTTGGAAATGATGGTTTAGAAATGTTTATATTACTACTAGCTGATGATGTTGCATTGTTCTCTGAAACTGTTGTTGGCTTGCAAACACAGTTAAACAGTTTAGAAAGAGCTGCTGCTTCTCTCCATTTGAAAATAAATATGAGTAAAAGTCAGATAATAGTGTTTAGAAAAGGAGGTTATCTTGCTGATAGAGAACATTGGACATATAATGGAAGTCGTATGCCTGT
>CM060338.1:515555-520663 GCA_030674155.1 Stramonita haemastoma
TAAAAATATGCTGCTTGAGATTATACACTCAAGCAGGCTTCTTCTCCATCTGAAAGAACACAACTGATATTTGTACCAAAGATCAGGGAGGTGTGGACACACTATGACTCTACAATAACAGAATCAAACTGTTCAGTTTTCTGTGCATATGAATGAACAACTAAATTTATCATCCCCTCTACTTTAAACAGCTAAACCAAACAGGACAAACAATCAAAATATCAGATACAAAAAGAAAAACAACCCAACACCAATCAAAAACTAAGCAGTGCCCTAAAGAAATTTTTAAAAGAAAGGACACTACATAAACATATAAATGGCTGTAAGTTCACTCTACATAATTATCACTATTATGATTATGTAGCTAGTAGAACCTGAAAGTCCCAACCTGAAAGAGCTTTTCCCTCTGTGTGTCAAAAACCGAGGGGAGACGACAGTGCTCACCAGGATACACACAGGTTATTCTTATATCACTCACGTTCACTTGCTGAAAGGCGACGGAACCCCATGGTGCGTGACTTGTGATGTGCAGGTAACCATCAGGCATCTGCTCCTGGTGTGTCGGGATGTTCAGGATATCAGGCACAAGCATTTTACCGCAGACTCCCTAAAGATCCTCTTTTCGGGATGTTCCACTGGACACCATTTTTAACTTCCTGAGAGAATCGGGCTTTTTCTGTCTGATATGAGTGAAAGTGGTATGGTTGTTCTCTAAGGACAAGGTCATTTTAAGGAATCTGGTTTGGGTTTTATCTCGTTTTATGTGTGATCGATGTGGGTTTTCCCACGACGCGGTGGCCATCCTGGGCTGACCCTTATGATTGACCAGGGCGTCGATACAAGCAAGGACAGTTGAGTTGGTTTTATACCTCGTTTAAATGTATATGGTCGCACAATTTTAAGACGAGTTTAAAATATGACAGGTGACAGCCCTGATATGGCCTGTGCGGTCCGCGGGGCTCTAAGCAACATAATTGTGTTGGCATTGGAGCTAGTAGAAGAGTTGACTTGGGCTATACTAATGCTAAGAGCAAGGCATGAGGCTGTAGTGTGTGTGTACATTCCTTGGAGTTTACTTTAGGCCTACCTGGGAAACTCATTCAAGCAGTGGAGTAGGCCTATTGAAGTGCCCCTCTCCCCCTCCCTCCTGTGGCTGGCAGGTTTGAAGAATCCAGATGGTGGTGAGTCATGCAAGTAGGCCTAGAGGTCACATTGCTGGTGTCTTGTGCTAAGGATGAATGGTTTAGAAAACTGCCATTCAGCACACAGCAATTTGGGAAGTTGAAGTTTTTTCGTTGTCAATGCACGAATGTGGTATATCATGTAATTGCATGGCATGAAAGTAAACTGTAATAACTGACAGATTAATAATTATTTAATTCCCCCAGTGTGTTTACACTCGTTGTAAACGTAAAAGCAAGCACTTTCCGTTAGTTTTAATAAAAATGAAATAGCTATACAGAGAAAGACACAAAAGAGATAACACTGCAGCTAGTGTAATTCACAGCTGACAGTGCAACACAGTGGTCAGCAGCAGAGGTGTCAGATTACAGCAGGCAGTCAGGCCACTCCGCCAGATGTTTTGGGTCCCCGATAGGGCAGAGGTTAGCAACTAAAGAGCTCGCTTCCTGCAGGCCCTTAAACGTTAAGCGTGGTTACCAGTTGGACGGGTTGGGTGACCTTTTGCACAGCTTGGCTTCAGTACAGTCCCTCCAGTTCACCCAGCTGTAATTTAATAGGTACCTATCCTCTTCAGGGTCAGAGAGGGAGAGGAGATGGGTGCCGCCCTCAATATGCTGGCATTTTTAAGCAGCCGAGGTCTCTGATGCCTCGCTCCCCTACGACTGCCTAGGTTATGGGACACCTGTACCTTTACCCTTTACCATATCTGCCCAGAAACAACTGGTCTGCTGATACTTTGTTAGTTATCTTGTGTATGCTAATACACTGGTTAGAGTCATGGATATATGATGTGCATGTGTGTTTATATCTTCTAGGGGTCCTCTGAATACTACAAGATATTTAGCATACATTTGTGATCATGTGTGTGTGTGTGTGTGTGTGTGTGTGTGTGTGTGTGTGTGTGTGTGTGTGTGTGTGTGTGTGTTATGTGTGTGTATGTGTGTGTGTGTATGCGTGTGTGTGTGCGTGTGTGTGTTTGTGTGTGTGTGTGTGTGTGTGTGTGTGTGTGTGTGTGTGTGTATGTGTGTGTGACAGTTTTTTGTTTCTTTGATATTTGTCTAGCCGTTTTTACCAGAATCACAAAAGTTTTGTTTTGTTCCGTCTATTTTTTTTTTGGATGAACTGGCTAACTACTTGGATAATGAGGTTTACAACAAAAAACATTTTGCTAAATCAATTTTTACAGTTAAAGGTTATTATCAACAGCCCTAAACGTTTAAACCGCTGGGACATCGGCAGTGCCAACTACACGGTCGTAGCAGAACTCCCCTTTTATGTGGAAGATTTTTGCCTTGTTCAACCCAGCCTGTTTTCTGACATTGGTAGGTATTGTGTTTGTTATTTTATTGAACTGCTATCAGAATGTTATTTTTATGATTAGTGTTTATTTCTCTGAATGTATGTTTGTATGGTTTTTACTGTTTCTTGTATATTTCTTTTGACTGCACATCAACCTTTTTTATTTGTGATGTTTGTATATGGTCAATATATTATGAAGCTTTGATCCCTACTTTTGGATTGTTTATAATTTCGATTGACAAAACTTCAGCAACTAAAACAAATGTTTCGGGGAAAAGGCAAAAATTAATTCTTGTCTAATCTTAAGTGATATTTGGAATTGTTCTGAAATCCAGCCACCATGGTTAATTGAACTTAGACTACCCCTATTTGACACTGAGACCCATTTCTAAAAATTAGGTGAAAATCTAAATATGTATCTTTTTATATGAGTGAAAGAATTGATGAAGTGAGTGATTTTGTGAATGCTTAAATTTTAAACAGTTCCTTAAAGGAAAGCAGTGAACAATGACTTTGCAGCTGATAACATTTTATATTCAACTGGACAGTATGTTTGATTCCCGCAAAAAGCTCATAACTCAAAAAATGAGCCACGGAAGAACATTCAGCGAACAAAAAATAGCAGCCCTGGAAAAAATATGTAGAAAAAACTCCATTCTGATAGGGAAACAAATACATATGCAGACAGAAAAGAAAACAAAAGCCGGCACTGTGGCGATGTGCTCTCCCTTGTGGGAGCTACTCGAGTTTTTCACAGATAAATCTGTTGCGCCCTAAAGTGTTAAAGAACATGCAATAAATTAATGGCTCTGTAGATATGCTTGTGTGGGTGTGGGTGTGGATATGGGTGTTTGCATACGTGCGCGCGTGCGTGCGAGAGTGCGTGCGTGTGTGTGTGCTTGCGATAAGAAGATTTTTGTTTGTTTCTACACATGTATCTTTATGCACATACACGCACGCATTGCTGCAGGCGTGTGCATGCATAGCACGTACTTTCTTTCCATGTTAAAAAACTAACAACTTCATCTGATTGGTGATGCCCCCCAGAACTGAACGGATGTGGAACCAACAACGGAGGCTGTGACTCCATCTGCATACCGTTGCCCAACAACGGCAGCAAGTGCCTGTGTCCTGATGGACAGACGCTGACCAGAAACCAGACCTCTTGTGTTGATGGTGAGTCAGTGACCGAGTCTGTCAGTGAGTCGTCAACAACTGTCATTAGTTGGCCATTGACTCTAAGGCCCAAGTTTTACATGGAAAGTAAACTACCAAGGTAAAGATTTGGTCCTCGGGGCAGCGTAATGTGTGTCTTGGTGTTCCGGTGCTAAAAGTGTGTGTTTTTCCTGCATTCTGCCCAAACCCTTTATGTCTACATGCTTGTGTTTTCACCCAGAATCGTAACTATTGTTTGAACAGCTTTTAGGTTACTCACTCTCTAAGGTGTTGTCTTCAATTTTTTACGTCTGTTCACTTTTAGTGATATTAGACAATGAAAAAAAAACAAAAAAAAACCCCACCCCCCACCCCCAAAAAAGAAAAAAAACCCAACCTCAGCCCACAAAGAAATTTGGTTATGCAATAGAAATAATAGAAATATAAGAACTCATTACAACATTAATGTAACTATAACAAATGTCCTATGGGACTGTAATAGACACCCTTTACAATTTCAAATGCCAATTTTGAATTACTGAATATGCTGGTGAGGGAGCTTTCAGAAAAAAAATGGGGCATGAAAGGCTTTACACTCTTGCAGTCAAAAAGTATATGAGTTTTAGTGATATTCTCACCACACAGACATTTACCATTTTTGCTGAACTTATTATCAATGCGTTATCAATGCGTTTAGTTTCATTCTATAAAATAGTGTATTGATTCTTCTTGACGTGAAAACATTTACACAAGTCTTTGGTGGTTGACAACTGTTAGATTATCAGTATTGATCACAGTTCTATTTTAAATATATTATTTTGCTGATTAGTTTTGGTGACATTTCTCCATGATTTCTGATCTAGTAAACTGTACCCCTCTTGCAAGGATAAAGGCACATTCAATTCTATTGAATCCCGTCCATGTTTTGCACCCTTTTTAGCAGCTCTATCTGCCCACTCATTTGGAGAGAATCCAGAGTGTGAAGGCACCCAACAGAAATTGACACCTATCCCCTTTAAGGTCAAGAGATGTATGACATGCTTAATCTCTAATATAATTTTCGAAGTTTTCTTGTAACATGGGGATTTTAAAGCATACAATACCGACTTAAAATTAACACAAAGAAGGATTTGAAATATACACAATGGCAAATCAAGAATATAAGTAAGACTCATTAATATTGCTACTAGTTCTGCTGTAAATATCGAGTGATGTTTACCAACATGATATGATTTTTCGATTTTTAACGCTGGTATAACAAAAGCAGAACCTGTTTCTTGATTATCTCGACGTGATCCGTCTGTATAAATTTGTAAGTGATCAAAATATTTATGACGGATGTGGGATCGAACATCGGAAACCATTATGTTTAGATTGTCATTCTTGTTTAAATTACACACGTCTATGTCGAATTGTGCGTTATTCATCTTCCATGATGGACATGGTAAGATTGCTTCTCTTGTGTCCATGCT
>CM060338.1:520763-538263 GCA_030674155.1 Stramonita haemastoma
CCAACAACCACATAGAATATTCCTATTCGGAAATCATACAACAAAAACTCAGAAATCCAAATACAAAACCAAAAAAAAAAGGGATATGCATAATATATCTACATAACGCAGAAGAAAAAAAAAAACCCATTTCACACAAACATTCCCTCCCTCACATCCCCTTTTTTTTCTCTCTCTCCTTTAACAAAACATACCCGTCACATACAGGGAGAAAGGTGGGGGGGGGGGGGGTGAATAGAAACAATGCTCACAATCCAAGAGCATAAAAAATTGTAAATATTTTTAGGGGTGGCCCACCCGAGGTGCTGAAGCGGGAGAACTCGCCGAAGCGTGGGACCCTCCGACTTCTGGCTTCTGGCTACAGTCCTGAAATTATCGGAGAAATCTGGAAAGGACTATAATTCCATTGAAACAAAAACAAAACGAGACAAAGCTCACAAACCTCCCTCAGGGAACCGATTTTCTCCTTCTTTCCTCTCCTTCGCTTCCCACGCTGCCAGGAGAGTCTGACGAGGAACAAATAGCGTCCAAGCCTTCCCAGCTCCCCTCAATCAGCGACTTCATTAGGTCCCATGTTCAAATCTGCCAGTTTCTGACGGCAATTGGGGGCTGCAAAACACAGGGGACAAGTCCATGAAAACACTGAGCATGTTTGATTTGATTTGATTTGATTTGATTTATTCTTTTATAGGTTCCATGTCCAGATCTGCCAGTTCTGACGGCAAAGCCAGGCCTGAAAACACAGGAACAGGGGGTCGAACTGATGAAATTTTGTTTACAAGCCCATGTTAAAAGCTATGCCATCTATTGAAAGGGCATTCACTTGTAAAGCATAAAAACCTAAGAATTACTCAGTTATTTGCACTGTTACCATGGAAACAATCCAAAATGGCCACCAAAATTCGATATTTCAAACTCCTAAACCTTTTTACTATAACAGCCTGTTTCTATAGACATTTTTTTTACAACCTGAATCCTTGAAATTCACACAGGAGATCTCCATAAATATATCCAGCATTTTTTTATTCTACAAAAACATGAATTTGGGCACTTTTGAAAAAAATTTACATACCAACTTTGTGGTGGATATAAGAAAAAGCCTACAACCAGGTTTGGTATGCTAAATTACTGCATAAATTGACGGACGACTATTGGCTTCACTCGACATTTTTACCGTTCTATTAAAAGCTATTTGTGTAGCAGAAGTATCCAAGTAAGAGCGGGTAATTCATATTCAAGTCTTAGGTCACTGCACGTGGGGTTTACCACAGGGTTCCGTTTATAGCCCCCATTCGGTTTAATATACTGCTTTATGACCTACCCACAAAACTGTCTCAATATGTCGTCTTAGTACCAATATGCAAAAATAATATTGCATACGGATGAATGTCATTATGAAACATACAACAAAGAGGATGATAAATTATACAAGAAAACTATATCAAAAAGAGCTAGATAATTTTCATTAAAAAAATTTTTGACAATGGCCCGACATTATCCAAGAAAAAACATGCATGTTGCTCTTTAACAGAGATACAGATACACTACCTGAGTTTACGAATAGAGAGGAGCCAATTCAATTTTAAAATGTGGTCAACATTTTTAGGTATTCGGCTTACTTCAAAATGACTTGGAATGCTCATTTTGATATAATTTTACAAAGCAAGAAATGTATTGATGGTAAGTAGACAAGTCTTGGGGACAAGTTTATTAGTCACTTAAAACACCTTCCACATGAAGTAAAAAGGGGGGGATAGCAACCGTGCCAAGCATTTTGAGTTTACTGACTGAAAAGCAGGTGACCGAATAAAAAAACATCAAAAAAAAAAACTACTGGTTTGGCTTGTGTTGAAATTGGGTATATATGTGGCAGAGTGTGTGTTATTTATCTTGCAACAAAAAAAATACTAACTCAAAAGTGAAATGTTCTCTATAATAACTATATTAAATCAGTACATAAAAAACAGAAACCAGTAACACATTGACAAGACCACCCCTCCCCATAGGGTGACGCTCCACCACGTAAGGAGTCGCATTGCACCAGAGGTCAATTTTTAGTTATTGGCATGTTATTAATCTGCAATAAAATGGCTTTACAATACAAAAAAAGACTGAAAATCAACAATTCTATCGAAAGTTATTACAACTTGAAATGATAGACTGCAGGAATTGACAAAATGAGAAATTGATAACTTTAGCATCCTAATAGGTGGTCAAAATGAGGGCTTGGTTATTTCAAAACAAAGTTTAAAGACTAAAGGAAGCATTATTATGACTTGAAATTTCACTACGAGGTAGAATAAGTGCTATTGTTTTATAATCCATCAAAATCAAAATTGACCATCTCAGCTCCATTTGCCTAAAATGGCTCCTAGCGGGAAAATGGGTTAGGTGTCTGAGCGACTATTTCGTGGGAGCGTCACATATATACACACCACAACGTTTTTTGCATGTACATGCAAGCATATGTGACGCTCCACCATGAAATGAGTCGCTTAGCACATTACTCAATTTTACACTTGGAGCCTTTAAAAAGGCAGGTGGGGGTCAAGTTCTCAATTTTGAGATTTTGACTGATATTAAACTATATCCATTATTCCACCCGTAATGAAATGTCAAGCATCAATTTTATTCCATTGCTTGTTGAATGTGTTTTAAACATACCCAACCTCTCATTCTGACCACCTGTTACGAAAATAAACTTGTCCATTTCTCATTTTCTCACATCATGGTTTTATTTTATCAAAACTTTGCACAGAATTGTCCGATTTTCAATCTGTTTTTTTGTACTGAATAGCCTTTTTGTTGCAAATTAATAACTTGTCAATAACTAAAAAATTGACCTAATGGTGCAAAGCGACTTATAATGTGGTGGACGTCACATATGTGATTCCTGTATGATATGTACAAAAGTATTCAACTCACGAAGGGAAAGGAGCAAAAGGGTCGACACAAATTGGCTTGTTATCCTCATGCTGCTACTGCTGAAACAAAATACAACACGCTCTTGAAAAAAAAAAAAAAAATTTTAAGAGATTTATGTCACATTTCCTCATAACCTTACCTTTTCCCTTTTTTTTATATATATTATTTTTTTATATATATATAATTCTTTTATTTATTTGTTTATATATTTATTTATTTATTCTTTTGTATCGAGTATTTATTTGTTGTTATTTATTTATTTATCTATTTATTTAATTCTTTTATATCGAGGATAATGGAATAAGCGCTCATGTGCTTTTTTTAACATCCCGTCCCTGTCTGTATGCAGTTTTGTATATGTCATCTGTTCCCACTGGCACACAATGGCCTACTCTTACGAAAAGCGGAACAGGATTTAACATGTGCGCAAGACGTTCTGCAAAGCATTCGCACATGGAACCTCAGTTTACGGTCTCATTTGAAAGACTTTCTTTTAGCTGTTTGTTTTGTTTGGTTGTGGTGGTTGTTTGTTTGGGGGGGGGGGGGTTTGGTTGGTTGGTTTGGTGGTGGTGTTGTTTTTTTTGGGGAGGGGGGGGGTTGGTTGTTTGGGAGGGGGGGTGTCATCCTTTCTCTTTCTTCAATTCTTGTGGGATTTTCATTTCTTCTCTCAGTGGTATGCACAGTGTCTGGTCTTTTCCAGGATAGCCTAGTGGTTAGAACATTGCGCTCGCAATTTGACGACCCAGTTCGATTCCCGTTCGACCCAGATTTTTCTCCTGGAGTTGACATCAGTGCTGACTTCACTCTCCCCCAAAGCCCTTCGGATGAACTATAAACTGAGGTCCCCTGTGTGAATGCACATAAACATCCCTACGCACATGTTTAAATCCTGTTCCGCTTTTCGTAAGAGTAGGCCACCATGTGCTGGTGAACAGATACATTTACAAAACTGCATACACCGGGGACTGGATGTAAAAAAGCACAAGAGAGCTTACCCATTCCTCAATATAAAAGAAGAAGAAGAAGAAGAAGAAGAAGAAGAAGAAGAAGAAGAAGAAGAAAAGAAGAAGAAGAAGGAGAAGGGGAAGAAGAAGGAGAAAAGAAGAAGAAGAAGGAGAAGAGAAAAGAAGAAGAAGAAAGAAAGAAGAAGGAGAAGACAAGAGAAAAGAATAGTAACTCTGCAGGAGGTCTGCCTGCTGGCCTCAGCAGATATATTCCGACTTCTTTTTCATTGAACACTCACAACAGCAACTACTGTTGTCCATCAAATGAGTGAAAAAAGCATTGCGTGCATTAACCCTCTTGCATTTGAACTCTCTGAACACAAACTGCCCCTAGATTTCGCATTCCATCACGAAATCAGGTCAGGTACCATGCTCGCTGGCCTTTTCCCTCCTTTTAAAGTACATACCAGCAGCTATAATTACTTCCAGACACTCTACAGGGTTTCTCCTTCTAGCCTGATAGAGGTTTAACATGTGGTAGCAATTAGTGATGGTCACAGGGATGATGGGAAATCTACTCGTGTAAATCCCCGGGAAATCCCCCAGATCTGACTTAGGGGAAGGGAAAGGGGGGGGGGGTAATTATTCAATTCTGGCAAATCCCGGATCTGGACTAAGAGGGCAAATCCCAATCGGCCTTGGGGGGGGAGGGGGGGGGGTAATTATTCAATTCTGGCAAATCCCGGATCTGGGCTAAGAGGGCAAATCCCAGATTGGACTTGGGGGGGGGGGGGGGGGGTAATTATTCAATCCGGTAAATCCCGGATTGGGACTAAGAGGGTTAAGTGCCTGACAAGTCAGGCCCAAGCGCATCCCAACTTTGGCGTGGGAGAGAAACTAATTTGTTAACTTTGAAGTCTTCTTGGACATGAAAGCAAGCAGAAGAATGGATCAGGAAGGTAGAAAATAGACAAAGAAGGAGGCGACAGGAAGAAAAGGGAACAAGGCAGAAACAAAAGAGGGATAGAAAAGAGGAAATTCTTAGCACAGAGTTTCCAGAAGGAGGGGGATGCTGTTTATCTGACAGGCCTCACAAGGGATGTATGTATGTATGTATGTATCTTCAGTTTAACGTCTATTCACATTTAGTGATTTTAGACACAACCTCGCAAGGGACCATGCTGTATGAGCATTTCATATTGGGATCGTGGATCATTGTTGTATCGCAATCAGAGATGTCTTTAATTAATTACAAGTTTTATACTGTGAAATTTGACACCTGCTGTTCCCACACCTCCCTCACTCCTATTTCACTGCGCATACGCACGCACAGCACGTACACACGCATGCATACACGCACACATACACACACACAATGCTTACTACCCCCATTATCCTCGATATAAAAGAATAAAATATATTTTAAAATTTAAATAAAACACACACACACTCATGGATGGATAGACAAACATGGACCCATGCACAGACAGATAGACAGGCAGACAGCCAGACAGACAGACAGAGAGATAGACAGACAGAGAGATAGACAGATAGAGATAGACAGACAGACAGACAGAGAGATAGATAGAGAGGTAGACAGAGAGATAGACAGACAGACAGAGGTAGACAGCCAGAGAGGTAGACAGCCATAGAGATAGACAGACAGCCAGAGAGGTAGACAGACAGACAGACATCAGACAGACAAACAGACATCAGACAGACAGACAGACACAGACAGACACAGCCAGCTAAACAGACATCAACAGACAGACAGACACAGACAGATACAGCCAGCTAAACAAACATCAGACAGACATCAGACAGACAGACAGACAGACAGAATCACAGCTATAAAGTTTTGCACACGGCACAGTGGACAACTTACCTGGGGTTCTCTGTCACGTAGGGGAAAGGCAGATAGCTAGAACTGTGGTCCACCTCTGGGAACAAGGAACAAAGAGGAATATAATTATTATTGTGCTTTTCAATGATCATTCCAGTGGTAAGGAGAGGGAGGGGGTCTGCTGCATGGGTAACAGCTCGCCTTCCATACCTATTTACCCAGGCTTTGCCCTCTAAAGACTAGAGTGCAACTCCATAGTCTTCCGAGACTGATGGGTGCCTACTACTATGCTTGAGATGTGATGTTGAGATCGGCTTCAGCCATGACAAAGCACTCATTATTTATTTATTTACTCTTTTATATCGAGGATAACAGAATAAGCA
The DNA here is from genome assembly GCA_030674155.1 of Stramonita haemastoma. NCBI lineage: Eukaryota > Metazoa > Mollusca > Gastropoda > Neogastropoda > Muricidae > Stramonita > Stramonita haemastoma. The sequence continues at coordinate 526,859 of CM060338.1, forward strand.
CTCATGTGCTTTTTTACATCCAGTCCCTGTGTGAATGCAGCCGCCGCTGTAGTCTAGTGGTTAGGGCGTTGGACTCGTAATCTAAAGGTTGCGGGTTCGATCCCAGCTTTTCGGCTATGGCGTTGTGCCCTTGGTAAAGGCACTTTACGGCTATTTTCTCACCCCACCCAGGGTAAAAGGGGGTACCAACCTTGTGTTGGGGGTTAACCCTGCGATAGACTGGCGTCCTATCCAGGGGGAGTCTATGACTCTCAGTCGCTTAACGCCACAGAAACCAGGATAAGCACCGGCCTGATGAGCCTTAGGCTCGGGACAGACTTTAACTTTAACTCCATCAAATAAGGAGTCGGTTAGCACCATAGGTCAATTTTTAGTTATTGACATGCAATTAATGTCAATAAAATGGAATATTCAATACAAAAAAAAACAGATTGAAAATCTGACTTTTCTATCAAAAGTTATTACAACTTAGAAATGATAGACTGCAGGAAAAAGACAAAATGAGAAATTGACAAGTTTAGCATCTTAATAGGTGGCCAGAATGAAGGCATTGGTATTTTTAAAACACATTTAAAAGCAAAGGGAAACAAACTTATGACTTGATATTTCACTACAATGTACAATAATGGCTATAGTTTGATAATCAATCCAAAATCTTAAAATTGATAACTTGACCCCCGTCTGCCTAGCGGAAAAGTAGGTCATGTGCTAAGCGACTCATTTCATGGTGGAGGGTTAAAAAAAAAAAGCAAAAAAAAAAGCAATTGTCCCCCTTACCTTTGATTTGTTTTTGCAAGATATAGCGCTATATAAATTCCATGTATCATTATCATTATTATTATTATTATTATTATTATTATCATTCTTATTATTATCATCATCATCATCATCATCATCATCATTATCGTTATTATTACTCAGTCTTCAATTTTACGTCCTTCCACATAAAGTGATACCGGTTATATTATTATTACTACTATTATTATATTATTATATTATTATTATCATTATTATTATTAACAATTATCATCATCATCATCATCATCATCATTATTATTATTCAGTGTTCAATTTTACGTCCTTCCACATAAGTAATACCGGTTAGTAGTAGTAGTAGTAGTAGTAGTAGTAGTAGTAGTAGTAGTAGTAGTAGTAGTAAAGAAGTAGTAGTAGTAGTATAGTAGTAGTAGTAGTAGTTAGTAGTAGTAGTAGTAGTAGTACCAAAATTAATCATTATTGTTTATCATCATCATCATCATCATCATCATCATATTATTATTATTATTATTATTATTCAGTTTTTCAATTTTACATCCTTCCCCATGAAGTGATACGGTTACTATTATTATTATTATTAAATTATTATTATTATTATTATTATTATTATTATTACCTTGCTCAGGTGTGTAGTACCTGCCAGGGCTACATCTTGGGGATGTCTGGGTAAGAGTCACCAGTCTGTTGGACCGCGGATCTTATCAGCCAGGTTCACATTTGTCCAGATCCATAGGGTTCGTGTGACTCACACGCCGGCCTGCACAGCACAGCAGATAATAATAAATAATAATAATAATAATAATAAATGGAATTTATATAGCGCTATATCTTGCAAAAAACAAATCAAAGCGCTTGCATTCAACCAATTCTTGCGCATGCAGCCAACAACAGTTTAGATTTTTTAACGAAGTTAATGTACACACGCACACCACACAGACACACAGACACACAGATGTGATATAGACAGACTGTTGGGTTTGGTTTGATTTGATTTGATTTGATTCTTTTCTATCGAGGATAATGGAATAAGCACTCTTGTGCTTTTTTACATCCAGTCCCCGTGTGTATGCATTTTTGTAAACGTCACCTGTTCCCACCGGCACACGATAGCCTACTCTTACGAAAAGCGGAACAGGATTGAATGTGTGCGCAAGATGTTCTGCGTGCGTTCACACACGGGGCCTCGGTTTATAGTCTCATCCGAAGGACTTTTGGGGGGAGAGAGATTGGAGTCTGCACTGATGTGAACTCCAGAGGAAAAATCCCCTCCAACGGGAATCAAACTCAGGTCGTCAAATATGCCAGCGCAATGTTCTGACCACTAGGCTGTCCGCCCCCCTTTCTAATAAAATGTATCATGAGATAGTATGTAGAAAAGAAAAAAAAAACCTCACAAAATTTATAAAAAAGAAAGGAACAGAGAATAAACATGGAAAAGGGCAGACCTCACACTGTAAAAAATGGAGCAGAACAGTACATGGGGCATGATGGGTTTTGACGGAAAGTCAATTTCAAAATGCTTATATGCTTCAGAGCAGCAGCAGCAACAGCAGCAGAACAACAGCACACAGCAGCAGCAGCAGCAGCAACAGCAGCAGCAGCAACAGCAGCAGCAGCAGCAACAGCAGCAGCAACAGCAGCAGCAGCAGCAACAGCAGCAACAGCAGCAACAGCAGCAGCAACAGCAGCAGCAGCAACAGCAGCAGCAGCAACAGCAGCAGCAACAGCAGCAGCAACAGCAGCAGCAACAGCAGCAACAGCAACAACAACAGCAGCAGCAACAGCAGCAGCAGCAGCAACAACATCAATTGAATCAGCAATTGCACAGCAGCAACAGCAGCAACATCAAAAGCAACAACAACAACATCACCACCACACACCACCACCACCCTGAAACCACTCAAACAACCCCCCCCCCTCCCCTCACACCACAAAAAAACAACAACAAAAAAGACAGATAGATGACACGAGTCATCATCATCATCATCAGGGGTCAGGTCACTACTCACGCTCGTCCTTGCCCTCCACAAAGGCAATGGAGAGGGCGCCACACTCGGAGTCGCTGAAGCGGAACAGGAAGGTTCCCTCCCCCTGACCCAGCAGCATTTCCTGCGCCTTCGCCTTGCTGACAAACGCCTCCACATGGCTGTTGACACACACACACACGCACACACAATATTTAACAGCTTCTGTTCTATTTAACTTCTTTTTCTCCATTCTTAAAACAATTTCTTTTGTAACAGAGTGCAGATATTTGGTCTGCCGCGACTCTGTACAACTTCTCGGCAACGACAGCACGGTCAGACAGTGGGAATGTGGCCTCTGAAAAGAGGCTGCATAAATACTATATTTTACCACTATTGGCAAAGTGCATGCAGAGGACGGCTTTCGACCACCCCCCAACGATACAGAACGTTGCACAATTCACAGGTATCTAAATTTAGATCCACGACGCTGCGATTGGCAGTTCTGATCGCATGGGAAAGTAATCTAATTGCCGCCCCGTCACAATTTAAGGGGGACTGGATAGCCTAATGGTCAGAATATTGCGCTGGCAATTTGACGACCCAAGGTCGATTCCCGTTCGAGGGGATTTTTCCCCTGGAGTTAACATCAGTGCTGACTCCACTCTCCCCCAAAGTCCTTCGGATGAGACTGTAAACTGAGGCCCCGTGTGCAAACCCACGCAGAACATCTTGCGCACACGTTAAATCCTGTTCCGCTTTTTGTAAGAGTAGGCCATTGTGTGCCAGTGGGAACAGATAACATTTACAAAACTGCATACACACGGGGACTGGATGTAAAAAAGCCCACGAGTGCTTATCTCATTAACCTCAATATAAAAGAATAAAATAAAATAAATAAAACACATACACACACACAATATTTCATTACACAGTCACGGGCAGCATTTCTGGGCCTTCACCTTGCAGACAAACGCCTCCACGTGGCTGTCGAGACACACGCACGCACACGTACACAAATCAATGAAAAAATGCAAATCGATGTTTCTTCAATGTACCATCTGGAAATACAAATTTTGATTTGAAAATAAATAAAAATTTGATTTTGATTTGACACATGCACGCATGCACGCACGCACGCACAATATTTAATTACACAATCAGAGGCAGCATTTCCTGGGCCTTCACCTTGCTGATAAAAGCCTCCATGTGGCTGTTAAGACGCACACGCTCACGCACGCATGCACACATACACATGCACACACACACACATACAAATGCATGCACACACACAAACACACACAATTTATTTATTCAACTTAACACACACACACATTTATACTCACTTCTACTCCTCCTTCCCTCATCCACTCTAAAATCACTTGTTAGTGGATAGATGTTAAAATGCAGGCACACACGGACAGACACACAGACCCACACACACACATACATGCACACACATGCATGCACACACACAAAACAAACAAACACACACACTCACACACATAAACACATAACACATAACACACACACACACACACACACACACACACACACACACACACACACACAAAACACACACACACACAAAACACACACACACATACACACACACACAACACACCATACCCACCCCCCACCCACCCACACAACACAAAACACCCACCCACCCACACACATAACACACACAACCCCCCACACACAAAAAACCCCACACCCACTCACACACAACCCCCCCCCCCCCCCCCCCCCCACACACACACACACAAAACACCCATCCACACACACACATACACACACAACCCTACCCAAACCCCCCACGCAACCCACAACAGCCCCCCCACCACACACACACACACACATACACCCCACACACACACACATACACCCCCCCCACACACACAACCCCCCCCACCCCCCTCACAACCCCCATCCCCCCACGCCCAACCCCCCCCCCCCCCCCCCCAACCACCACCCCCCCCAACCCCCACCACCCACACCACCCCAACCCCCCTCCCACACACACACACAAAATCCCAATCATTTCGCTCCCTCACTTTTCTTCCCACAGTCCTTTCAGGCGTTTCTCGATGAGGTGAAAGGCATCGTAGAACCAGTCCCAGAACCACCACCACCCCAACACACACCCCACCACCACCACCCCACACCCCCACACTCCCACCCCCCCCCCCCACCACACACACACACACAATCCCCATCATCTCCCTCACTTTTCTTCCCACAGTCCTTTCAGGCGTTTCTCGATGAGGTGAAGCGCGTCGTAGAACCAATCCCAGAAGGTGCATCTCCGCTTCGCCTTCTTCAGCTCCCGAATCTTGCAGCCGTGATCCTGTAGGGGGCGCTGAACACCACACGAAAAGAAAAAGAAAGACTATAAAATGTGAGGATAATCCATGATGACTACTGTTGTAATAAAAGAGAATGATTAATAAATGTGACGCTCCACCACATAATGAGACGGAGTGCACATGAGGTCAATTTTTAGTTATTGACATGTTATTAATGTGCAAAAAAGTGGCTATCAAATACAAAAAAACAGATTGAAAATCGGACAATTCTGTGCAACATTATTACAAATTGAAATGATAGACTGCAGGATGTGACAAAATGAGAAACGGGCAAGTTTATTTTAGTAACAGGTTGTCAGAATGAGTGCTTTGGTATTTTCAAAACACATTTAAAAGCAAAAGGAATAAAAATTATACCTTGATATTTCTCTATAAGATAAATAAACAGATCTAGTTTAATAATCAATCAAAATCACAATATTGACAACTTGACCCCCACCTGCCTTTAAAGGCTCCTAGCGCAAAATTCGGTAATGTGCTAAGCGACTCATTTCGTGGTGGAGCGTCACAAATGATGATGATGATGATGGTGATGGTGATGATGATGATGATGATGATGATGGTGATGGTGATGATGATGATGATGGTGATGGTGATGATGATGGTAAGAAGAAGAACAACAACAAGAAGAAGAACAAGAAGAACAAGAATAAGAAGAATAAGAACAAGACGAAGAATGTAATAAGGAGGATGGTAAATGATAATGATAATAATGGTAAGAAGAAGAAGAAGAAGAAGAAGAAGAAGAAGAAGAAGAAGAAGAAGAAGAAGAAGAAGAATGTAATAAGGAGGATGGTAAATGATAATACTACTGTGATAAGGAGGATGATCATTGATAATACTTTTGATGTAAGTGGGTTAATAATTGATAATACTTCTACTGCAATAAGGACAATGACAACTGATTATATTACTACAATAAAGAGGATAATAATCGATACTACTACTACTGCAATAAGCAGGATGATTGATACTTCTACTACTTCTAACACTACTTCTACTACTACTACTACTACTACTACTACTACTACTACTACTACTGCTGCTGCTGCTGCTTCTACTACTACTACTACTACTACTACTACTACTACTACTACTACTACTACTACTGCAATTAGCAGGATAATATTGGTAATACTACTACTGCAATAAACAGGATTGATAATACTACTTTATTGCAATAAGCAGGATAATAATGATATTACTAATACTTCAATAAGCAGGGTAATAATTGATAATATTAATACTGCAATAAGCAGGGTAATAATTGATAATATTAATACTGCAATAAGCAGGGTAATAATTGATAATATTAATACTGCAATAAGCAGGGTAATAATTGATAATATTAATACTTCAATAAGCAGGATAATAATGATATTACTAATACTTCAATAAGCAGGGTAATAATTGATAATATTAATACTGCAATAAGCAGGGTAATAATTGATAATATTAATACTGCAATAAGCAGGGTAATAATTGATCATATTAATACTGCAATAAGCAGGGTAATAATTGATAATATTAATACTGCAATAAGCAGGGTAATAATTGATCATATTAATACTGCAATAAGCAGGGTAATAATTGATAATATTAATACTTCAATAAGCAGGATAATAATGATATTACTAATACTTCAATAAGCAGGGTAATAACTGATAATATTAATACTGCAATAAGCAGGGTATTAATTGATGATATTAATACTGCAATAAGCAGGGTAATAATTGATAATATTAATACTGCAATAAGCAGGGTAATAATTGATAATATTAATACTGCAATAAGCAGGGTAATAATTGATAATATTAATACTGCAATAAGCAGGATAATAATGATATTACTAATACTTCAATAAGCAGGGTAATAATTGATAATACTCCTACTTCAATAAGCAGGATAATAATGATATTACTAATACTTGAATAAGCAGGGTAATAATTGATAATACTCCTACTGCTATAAGCAGGATAATAATTGTTACTACTCCTACTGCAATAAGCAGGGTAATAATTGATAATATTAATACTGCAATAAGCAGGGTAATAATTGATCATATTAATACTGCAATAAGCAGGGTAATAATTGATAACATTAATACTGCAATAAGCAGGGTAATAATTGATAATATTAATACTGCAATAAGCAGGGTAATAATTGATAATATTAATACTGCAATAAGCAGGGTAATAATTGATAATATTAATACTGCAATAAGCAGGGTAAAAATTGATAATATTAATACTGCAATAAGCAGGGTAATAATTGATAATATTAATACTGCAATAAGCAGGGTAATAATTGATGATATTAATACTGCAATAAGCAGGATAATAATTGATGATATTAATACTGCAATAAGCAGGGTAATAATTGATAATATTAATACTGCAATGAGCAGGGTAATAATTGATAATATTAACACTGCAATGAGCAGGGTAATAATTGATAATATTAACACTGCAATAAGCAGGGTAATAATTGATAATATTAATACTGCAATAAGCAGGATAATAATTGATAATATTAATACTGCAATAAGCAGGGTAATAATTGATAATATTAATACTGCAATAAGCAGGGTAATAACTGATCATATTAATACTGCAATAAGCAGGGTAATAATTGATAATATTAATACTGCAATAAGCAGGGTAATAATTGATCATATTAATACTGCAATAAGCAGGGTAATAATTGATAATATTAATACTGCAATAAGCAGGGTAATAATTGATAATATTAATACTGCAATAAGCAGGGTAATAATTGATATTAATACTGCAATAAGCAGGATAATAATTAATACTGCTGCAGTGTTGATTCTAGGATTTCAAAAAAGGGGGCCCAAGGGCCCCCCTGAAATGAAAAAAAGGAGGCATTTGCCCCCCTCCCCCCTTTTCTCTTCATAAAAAAGGGGACAAGTAGTAAGAAGTATTTGCTCATAATAACGTTAGTACTCTGATATCTGCTATTTGTCAAGAACGAGAAACAAAACAAACAGGATGGTATGTAGAAAGACAGGATTTATACACCTTATGTATTGCAGCTGGTCTGTAAAATTATTTTCTTACATAGGAAAGAGAGAGGGGGTGGAGAGAGGGGTGGAGAGAGAGAGGAGAGAGAGAGAGAGAGAGAGAGAGGAGAGAGAGAGGAGAGAGAGAAGAGAGAGAGAGAGTAGAGAGAGAGGGAAGAGAGAGAGAGAGAGAAAGAGAGAGAGAGAGAGAGAGAAAGGGGGGGGGGGGGTGGAGGAGAGAGAGAGTCAAAGTCAAATTTGTATTTTCTCATTTTGAGTTGGAGAGAGCCAGATCTAGATGAAAAAAGAGGCAAGAGCCAAAATCAGTCTTACCTCCCCCCCCCCCCCCCCCCCCTTTACAATAGGGGAGAGAGAGAGAGAGAGAGAGAGGAGAGAGAGAGAGAGAAGAGAGAGAGAGAGAGAGAAGGAGAGAAGAGAGAGAGATGAGAGGAGAGAGAGGTGGGGGAGGAAGGAAGGATGTCAAAGTCATTTCCATTAAGAGTTGGAGGGAGAACTAGATTTAGATGAGAAAAGGGGTTAAAGCGATATCTAAGTCTTGTCTTTTCTTCCCATATGGCAGAGAGAAAGAGAGAGAGAGAGGGGGGGGGAGGTCAAAGTCAATTTTGCATTTCCACTTTCAGAGATAGAGAGAGATCTAGATCTAGATGAGAAGAGAGGTAAACGCCTATATCAAAGTCTTGCCCCTCCCCCCTCCCCATAAGGGAGGGAAGGAGGGGAGAGAGAGAGAGAGAGAGAGAGAGAGAGAGAGAGAGAGAGAGAGAGAGAGAGAGAGAGAGAAGAGAGAAGAGAGAGGAGGGAGAGAGAGAGAGAGAGAGAGAGAGATGAGAGAGAGAGAGAGAGAGAGAGAGAGAGAGAGGAGAGAGATAGGAGATTTTCTGTTAAAGAGAGATCTAGATCTAGATGAGAAAAGAGGTGAAATCCAATATCAAAGTCTTTTTCCTCCCATGCTGAGAGAGAGAGAGGAGGGGAGGGGGGGCGCGAGAGAGAGAGAGAGAGATGAGAGAGAGAGAGAGAGAGAGGAGAGAGAGAGAGAGAGAGAGAGAGAGGGAGAGAGAAGAAGGGGGAGAGGGGAGAGAGAGAGGGGGGGGTGTCAAAATCATTTTTGATATCCAGCCAATAGTCTACCCTATGCCATCATTATTGTTGCCATGCATGGGCTACTTGTCTAGCAAGATCTGAAAAACCGCCTTGAAAACTCTTAGGTCTACCAGCTTTGAACCCTGCTGGGACGCTGCTTCTTCCACTAACACCACTAACGATCTCTGTCACAATGACGTCACTTGTTTCAGGAGTCATGGCTCCTTTGGAAAATGACGTAATGACGTAAATGAGTAGGGAAATGACGTCAGACCAGCCACTTTGTGATGGTTGTGATGACTGTAGGCACTAATCAGTGCATCCTGCTGTCCCTGGAGTATCAACCTGACGACAAAACACATGTAGCGACAAACACATGTAGCGCTATTTTGAAACCATACAAACGGCAGTTGCGGGGACGCACTGTTTGTTCAAATATGCGCTATCCACAGTTTTTTTGCGTCCGTTAGGGCGCACTGGACACATTATTTTGCGGCAAAGTTGAAAAAAATGCGGGAATCCCGCAAGGGCGCACCCTAGAATCAACACTGCTGCTGTAATAAAGAGGATAATAACTGATAATTTTACTGTAATAAGGAGGATAACTGATATTATTACCACAATAAGGAGGATAATAATCAATAATACCGCTGCAATAAAAAGAATAATAACTTATACTACTACCGCAATACAGACAATGAGAATTGATAATATTACTACAATAAAGAGGATAATTCATACTACTGCAATAAGGAGGATAATCACTGATACTAGTACTTTTATAAAGAGGATAATAATTGATACTACTACTGTAATAAAGAGAATAATAATCATACTACTTCTGCAATAAAGAGAATAACTGATACTGCTACTGCATTAAGGACAATGACAATTGATAATATTACTACATTAAAGAAGATAATCCATACTACTACTGCAATAAGGAGGATAATGATTACATAATGATTGATATTAATACTGCAATAAGGAAGATAATGATTGATATTACTGCAATAAGGGAGATAATGATTGATATTACTACTGCAATAAGGGAGATAATGATTGATATTACTACTGCAATGAGGGAGATAATGATTGATACTACTGCAATAAGGGAGATAATGATTGATATTACTACTGCAATAAGGGAGATAATGATTGATACTACTGCAATAAGAGAGATAATGATTGATATTACTACTGTAATAAAAAGGATAGTAACTGATACTACTATGGCAACAAAGAGGATAATAGTTGATGCTACTTAGTAACTGCAATAAGTCGTAATTGTTGTGTGTTGTTACTGTTGTTGGTGTTGTGTGTTATCCTTGTTGTTGCTGGTGTTTTGCATGTTGTGTGTTGTGTCTTGTTGCTGGTGTTTTGTGTGTTGTTGTTGTTGTCATTGTTGTGTTGTTGTTGTTGTGGTTACCTCACAGAACTGGGCCAGGGTGACTACAGCGTTGCTCTGGTCACAGTCCTGGCTGCCTGCACATCAGTCACCACACACACCTTACTGCACTGGCTGCACCAATAACACAACACACAACAACAACAAACAACATGGACCAAACAACAACACCAACAACAATGACAATGACAATAACACAAAAGACAAAAAAAGGACCAACCAACAACAACAATGACAATGACAATAACACAAAAGACAAAAAAAGGACCAAACAACAACAACAATGACAATGACAATAACACAAAAGACAAAAAAAGGACCAAACAACAACAACAATGACAATGACAATAACACAAAAGACAAAAAAAGGACCAAACAACAAAAACACCACCACCAACAACGATGACGACGATAACACAAAAGACAAAATAAAACACAGACCAAACAGCTTGACAACAACAACACCACCAATAACACAAAGGACAACAACAAAAAACATGGACCAAACAGCTTGACAACAACATTTCCAACACCACCAACGACGATGATGATGAAGATAACACAAAAGGTCAAAAACGGACCAAACAGCTTGACAACAACAATACAAATAATACAACAGACAAAAAAAAATGGACCAAACACTCGACAACAACAAACAACAACACCAATAACACAAAAGACAAAAAAAAAAACACGGACCAAACAGCTTAACAACACCAATAACACAAAAGAAAAAAAACTGACTAAACAGCTGGACAATAACAACA
>CM060338.1:543263-550763 GCA_030674155.1 Stramonita haemastoma
AGTAGTAGTAAGTAAGTAGTAGAAGTAGTAGTAGTAGAAGTAGTAGTAGTAGTAGAAGTAGTAGTAGTAGTAGTAGTAGTAGTAGTAGTAGTAGTAGTAGTAGTAGTAGTAGTAGTAGTAGTAGTAGTAGTAGTAGGCACCCATCAGTCTCGAAAGACTATGGACAAGGGGGACAGGATAGCCTAGTGGTCAGAACACTGCGCTCGCAATTTGACAACCTGGGTTCGATTCCTGTTCGAGGAGATTTTTCTCCTGGAGTTAACATCAGTGCCGACTCCACTCCCCCCACATGTCCTTCAGATGAGACTATAAACCAAGGCTATCCAAACACACGCAGAACATCTTGCGCACACATTAAATCCTGTTCCACTTTTCGTAAGAGTAGGCCATCATGTGCCGGTGGGAACAGATGACACGATTTACAAAACTGCATACACACGGGGACTGGATGTAAAAAAGCACAAGAGTGCTTATCCCATCATCCTTGATATAAAAAGAATAAAATAAAAAAACAAATATAAATAAATGGAGTAATGGGGGAAAAACAAGTGCAGGTACCAACTTCTAAATCATTTTGAAAATGACTTATCAAAAATTCTTTAAAAAATAAAAAATACGCAAAATAAAATAAAATTTTAAAAATTTCAAAAAACTGAGAGTTGACCGAGTTAATTGCTGGATTTCGCACGCAGAGGCTGCCATGACCCACACAGCCGTGAGCGCCACCTACCTCAAGATGGAGGCCTTGACCTTGGGGAAGGGAGCGACCAGGTTGAGTTTCCTGCCCACCAGCAGACGAACAGTGGCGTTGAAGTAAGAGTTCTGCTGTACCACTTGGTCAGGCTGTCTCTCCACAATCAACGTGCTGAGGGAGAACACACACACAACGCTTTGTTACTGAAGAACGTGTGTGTGTGGGGGGGGGGGGGTGCTTTCACTGGCACTTCAGCAGTGTGTGGGGTCAGCAACGTTTACATAACAGTCAGCAGGCCTACCAGCCTCCCCTTTCTTTTTCATGGAGAAGGATCTCTCAGTCTGTCTGTCTGTCTGTCTGTCTGTCTGTCTGTCTGTCTGTCTGTCTGTCTCTCTCTCTCTCTGGGGGGTGAGGGGGTGGGGGATGGTGTGGTGTGTGTGTTGGGGGGGGGGATTATGTGGGTGGGGGTGGGGGTGGGGGGGAGTGTGTGTGTGTGTGTAGTGTGTGTGTGTGTGTGTGTAGTGTGTAGTGTGTGTGTGTAGTGTGTAGTGTGTGTGTGTGTGTAGTGTGTAGTGTGTGTGTGTGTGTGTAGTGTGTGTGTGTGTGTGTGTGTGTGTGTGTGTGTGTGTGTGTGTGTGTGTGTGTGTGTGTAGTGTTATGTGTGCGTGTGTGTGTATGTGTGTGTGTGTGTGGTGTGTTGTGTGTGTGTGTGTGTGTGTGTTGTGTGTGTGTGTGTGTGTGTGTGGGGGGGGTGGGGGGTGGGAGGGGAGGTGTGTGGGGGGGGTGGGGGGAAGGTGTGGGGGGGGGGGAGTGAGGGGGGGGGTGTGGGGGGGGGGTATATTTGTGTGAGGGGGGGGGGGGGAGGTGTGGTGTGTGTGTGTGTGTGTGTTTCATTCTTCAGTTTTACCACCTCCACCACCATACCACCACTGCCATAACCACACACCCTCCCCCTATCTCTGCTCCTCACCCCCACACACACCACACAAATATCACACCCACCCCACCCACCCACCCACACACACACACACCCCCCACACCCCCCCACACACACACCCCCTCCCCCCATCCCCCCTACCCACCAAACCCACCCTACCCACCAAACCACACACACATACATCAAATCTCTACTGTTAACTCTATAGTCAGTACTAACCCGGACACCAGGAACAGAAGCAGACACTGGATGTTGGGGCGCCAGTGTGTGTGTGTGTGTGTGTGTGTGTTAAAAAAAAAGTTAAAGTCTGTCCCGAGCCTAAGGCTCATCAGGCCGGTGCTTATCCCAGTTTCTGTGGCGTTAAGCGACTGAGAGTCATAGACTCCCCATGGATAGGACGCCAGTCTATCGCAGGGTTAATCCCAACACAAGGTTGGTACCCCCTTTTACACCTGGGTGGGGTGAGAAAATAGCTGTAAAGTGCCTTTTCCAAGGGCACAACGCTATAGCCGAAAGCTGGAATCGAACCCGAAACCTTTAGATTACGAGTCCAACGCCCTAACCACTAGACTACAGTGGCGGCTGTGTGTGTGTGTGTGCATATGTTTATTCCTCTAGCAACTACTCTATAGATAGTCAGCACTCACCCGGACACCAGGGCCAGAAGCAGACAGTGGATGTTGGGGCGCCACACCCCCAGGAAGTCCAGACTGGCGGCCATAGAGGCGTCTGAGGGCACAGGGAGGGTGGGGCTCCATCGCTGCGTCTGCTGATGCATCCCCAACACCACCTCTGCCAAGCTTTCACACCTGCCCACACACACACACACACCTGTGTTGTATTGTGAATGTTGTCACACCTGCCCACACACACACACACACACACCTGTGTTGTATTGTGAATGTTGTCACACCTGCCCACCACACACACACACACCTGTGTTGTATAATGAATGTTGTCACACCTGCCCACACACACACACACACACCTATGTTGTATAGTAAAAGTTGTTGTCACACCTGCCCCCACCACACACACACACCTGTGTTGTATACTAAATGTTGTCACACCTGCCCACACACACACACACACACACACCTGTGTTGTATTGTGAATGTTGTCACACCTGCCCACACACACACACCTGTGTTGTATAGTAAATGTTGTTGTCACACCTGCCCACACACACACACACACACCTGTGTTGTATAGTGAATGTTGTTGTCACACCTGCCCACACACACACACACACACACCTTGTTGTATAGTAAATGTTGGTGTCACACCTGCCCACACACACACACACACCTGTGTTGTATAGTGAATGTTGTCACACCTGCCCACACACACACACACACACCTGTGTTGTATAGTGAATGTTGTTGTCACACACCTGCCCACAAACACACACACCTGTGTTGTATAGTAAATGTTGTTGTCACACCTGCCCACAAACACACACACCTGTGTTGTATAGTAAATGTTGTTGTCACACCTGCCCACACACACACACACACCTGTGTTGTAGAGTGATTGTTGTTTGTTGTTACTGTTGTTGCCCACACACACACCTGTGTTGTATTGTGAATGTTGTTGTCGTTGTTTGGTGTTGTTTTGTTGTTGCTGTTGTTGTTGTTGTCTGCTGATGCATCGCCAACACCACCTCCACCAGGCTCTCACACCTGCCCACACACACACACCTGTGTTGTATAGTAAATGTTGTTGTTTGTTGTCGCTGCTGTTGTTGTTGTGTCTGGTGATACACCTGTGTTGTATAGTGAATGTCAATGTCGTCATTTGTTGTTGCTGTTGTTGCTGCTGCTGCTATTGTTGTTGCTGCTGTTGTTGCTGTTGCTACTGTTGTTGTTGTTGTTGTTGTTGTGTCTGCTGATGCATTGCCAACACCACCTCCACCAGGCTTTCACACCTGCCCACACACACACCTGTGTTGTATAGTGAATGTTGTCATGGTGGTGGTGGTGGTCAACCCCTTTGTTGCCATGGGTTCTTTTACGTGCGCTAAATAGTGATGTGGAACACACGGGACCTCAGTTTATCATCTCATCTGAAAATCTAGCACCAAGACCATCACTCATGGTCAGGAAGGACGGTGGCAGGATGGTTAAGACATTCGCCTGCCAATATGTAAACCACGAGTTTCTGTGTTCATACCCAGCTCACCCTTTCTTCCCAGTATGACGAAAAAATCGAACTGAATGTCAAAGTCATTCGGATGAGACTATAAACCGAGGTCCTGTGTGCGAACGCACGCAGAACATCTTGCGCACACGTTAAATCCTGTTCCGCTTTTCATAAGAGTAGGCATGTGTGCAGGTGGGAAAGCGTGTGACAAACACATATAAAAAAACCCAGCAGCATACGGGTGTCTGTTTAGAACCACCCTGGGGGGGGGGGGGGGGGGAAAAAGGGTAGGCGCGCACTTGTGGCGAGCCCGCTCTCCTCGGGAGAGCAGCCTGATTTCAACAGAGAATCTACTGTGACATAAAGGGGGTATAAAATAAATAAAATCAAATAAACATAAAATGAGATAAAACCAAGAGAGGGAGGGAAAACATGCCAGCCCACTGCCCAAATTATGCAAAGGGTCCAGTGGGGAATCATCAGACAGAGATTTCCCGTGCTGCCCATTGTGGTTGCGCTTCAACGCTGACTCGTTTTCACCACCAGCTTCAGCACTTTTTCCAGCACGCAGCGAGGCCTTGTACAGTCTGACAGCTCCTGCACAGGTAAAGGTCGGGTCAGGTACATCGGGTGGGGTTTCAGGTGGGGCAAGGTGAGGGGGAGGGAGGTGAGGTGAGTGAGTGAGGCGAGGTGAGATGGTGAGGGGAAAAAAAAAAAAGAGAGGTGAGGTGAGATTCAGGTAAACAAAAAAGAGAGAAAAAGGAGAGATGGTGAGGTGAGGTGAGGTGAGGTGAGGGTGGGGTGGGGTGGTCAGGTAAAAAAAAAAAGAAAAAAAGAGAATGGTGGGGTGGGGTTTGAGGTGAGTGAGGTGAGTTGTCAGGTAAAAAAAAAAAGAGAAAAGAGAGAGGGTGAGTGTAAATGAGGTGAGGTGAATGTCGGGTTTAAAAAAAAAAAAAAAGAAGAGAGAGAAGAGAGTGTGAGGTGAGGTGAGTTAGATTGTAAAGGTAAAAAAAAAAAGAGAGAAAAAGAGAGATGGTGAGGTAGGTGAGGTAGGTGGAGGTGATTTTTCAGGTCAGTAAAAAAAAAAAAGAGAAAAGAGAGAGAGAAAGAAGATGGTGAGGTGGGGTGGGGTAAGTGAGGTGAGATTGTCAGTAAAAAAAAAAAAGGGAGAAAGAGAGTGGTGAGGTGAGGTGGGTAAGTGCGTGAGGTATTGTCAGGTAAAAAAAAAAAAAGAGAAAAAAGAGAGATGTGAGGTGAGGTAGTGAGGTGAGTTGTCGGGTAAAAAAAAAAAAGAGAAAAAAAAAGGAGGAGTTTGGTGAGAGTGAGGCGAGGTGGGGTAGGTGGAGGGTTTTTTGTTTTTCTTTATTTTTTTATATTAGATTGAATGTTTAAAATAACAAATAACAAATAAAGTAACAGCAACATAAAAAAAAAAAAAAAAGCCAAAAAGAAAAAAAGAGGTAGGTGGGGGGTGAGTGGAGCGGAGGGAGGGAAGGGGAGGTGGGAGGGGGGGGGAGGGGGGAGTGAGGTGGGGGAGTTAAATCAGTGCTAAACTCCACCTCCCCAAAAGGGTCCTTCAGAGAGACTTTAAACCGAGGCCCCCGTGTGCAAACGCACGCAGAACATCTTGCGCACAAATTAAATCCTGTTCCACTTTTTGTAAAGTAGGCTGATGTTGCCGGTGGGAACAGAAGACATTCACAAAACTGCTTTTCACAGGGGGACTGGATGTATAAAAAAAAAAAAGCACAAGAGTGCTTATTCCATTATCCTTGAAATATATTATTATTATTATTAAAATATTACTATTATTATTATTATTGTTATTATTATTATTATTATTATTATTAATTTTAATAATAACTAACACATACACACCCCCACCAACTCATTTTTTCACACTCTTTCACACACACACACATACTCTCTCTCTCTCTCCCTCCCTCCCTCACACACATCACTCACGCCTCTCACTTCCGCTGGGTGTGGAAGTAGGCAAACCAGACACTCTCTTCTCTCTCTCTGTCTCTCTTTCACACACACACACACACACACACAAAACAAAACACACACACACACACAAAACACACACACACACAACACACACACACCTCCCTCTCTCTCTCTCTCTGTCTTTCTTTCACACAACACACCCACACCTCCCTCTCTCTCTCTCTCTCTGTCTTTCTTTCAAAACACACACCACACCTTTGTCATCCCCAATTTAAAATTGAAAAATCTACTATCTTGGAAAAATCGATCCTGTTTACACAGCGGGAAATATGGCAATTCTAATGGCTTTAAACTATATCAATGAACTTCCTTTTCTTGTCAACCAAATTTTATTTTGTGTCGATTCAAAATCAGCCCTACACTCACTTAGATCTGTTTCAGTAAAACCGCATTCTAATATTGTGACAGAAATTCATCAATTAATACATTGTCTTATTTTAAGAGGAACAGATGTGAGTTTCTGTTGGGTTCCATCTCATCTGGGCCTTTTTTGCAATGAATGGGCAGATCGCGCCGCCAAAAGGGGGCGAAACAAAAGAAAGGATCAATAACTTTAATGTATCCCACTCTCAATCTCTGACACTTACAATCTGTTTTGGGAAAAAAAATCCAAGAATGAAATAAATTATTAGTTAAAGATTTTGGTAGCATTTCTAAACATCATATTGTAAAGACTTGTACTTTAAAAAATATGGTCTCGAATTTTCCACATTATAGTATAGTGAAGCTCAGACAAGTAATCTCCTACTTTATAGACTAAAGCTAAATGCATTTAAAACAAAATTTGTGACAGGTGTTACGTGCTGTTGTGGTGAAAACTTTTTTAATTTTCATTTAATTTTTGAATGTAAAGTTTTAAAAACATATTTGCCCAATATTCCCGATTGTTCATTAGAAAATGTTTTCAGTGATTTTTCATTAATTTTTAGAATTTCTGAGTGTTTGCTTCATAGTCCAGTTGCCCGTTTACTTTAGATTGGACTTGACCTTTTTTTTGTTCCAATAACATGTTATCTTAATTTGATGATATTTATTGCCTGTAAGAACACACACACACAACACACCCCACACACACAAACCCCACACCACACACACACACACACACACACACACACGCACACACACAGTCACAACACCAGTTTACACACAGTCACTTACACAGTCACACACACACACACACACACACACACACACACACACACACACACACACACACACACACACACCAAAAAACACACACCAGTCACACACCGTCACACACACACAACACACCTCCCTCTCTCTCTCTCTCTTGTCTTTCTTTCACACACACACACACAACCACACAAACAAAAACACCACACACACACACACACACACCCAACACCCCTCTCTCTCTCTCTCTCTCTCTGTCTTTCTTTCTCACACACACACACACACACACACACACACACACACACCAACACCCACACACACACACACCACACCCCTCCCTCTCTCTCTCTCTCTCTCTCTGTCTTTCTTCACACACACAACACACACACAACACACACACACCCCAAAACACACACAACACACACACACACACAACACCCACACACCTCCCTCTCTCTCTCTCTCTTTCACACACACACACCTCTCCTCTCTTCACACATGCACACCACTCACTCTCTCCCACAACCACACCCACACTCTCTCCCTCCCTCTGTTCCCCCCCCCCCCCCCCCCCACCACC
>CM060338.1:555763-560763 GCA_030674155.1 Stramonita haemastoma
ATCATCTGTACGAAGCCCCGCACATTGTGCCGATATTGCATCTGCACACACACACGCAAGTATGCATGTACACACGCATGCACATACATGCACGTACACATGCACACACGCATGTAGGCATGCATGCGTGCACGTACGCACATACACAACACACACACACACACACACACACACACACACACACACACACACACACGTCTAAAATCACCTGGTAGTGGATGGACATTAAAACGATGACACACACACACACGCACGCACACACACGCATGCATGCACACACACACACACACACACACACACACACACACACACACACACACACACACACACAAGATTCAACATTTTTAATTCCTTTCACCCCTTTTGGGACATGGAGGATAACAAACAAGTTCAACAGGAGAGAAGAAACCTTACAGCAATACATCCAAAAGTATTATCAATACTAACAGGAATTGAAAAGCAAGAATTCATCGCAAAATGATAAACAAACAATATTAAAGGCTTAAGACATTTCTTTTCAGGTATCTCCATTTCTGTAAGACACAATCTACACTCATGAAAGGCATCAAATCATATTTCAAGAAATACCTGCAAATTTTATAAATTTTGAGAGAGACAGGAGAACTTTTCAAGATTTACATTTCATCAGCATGCAAAAATTATAACTGGACATAGGTTGACGAAAATGCCGAGGAATAAAATCTTGCCGTAAATGTGTAAAATGGGACTTTTCATGATAAAATGAAATTCATCCCCTATAACAGACATATTGCTTTTTTATTGATATTTTTTTAATTTTTCAAATAGAATACAAAAAAACGTAATTCAGAAACATACCCCCCATGCACACAAACTATTACCAACTACCAATACGACATTTTTAAGGTATGTACTGGTTAAAGGCACCAAATCAAATTTTAAAAAATACCTGCAAATCTTATGAATTTTGACACACACATGCACACACACACACACACACACACACACACACACACACACACACACAAACACACACACACACACACACACATGCACACACACACACATGCACACATACCCCCCCCCCCCCCAACACACACACACCACACACACACTCACCCCCCCCCCCCCCAACACACACACAAGCAAACCTCAAACTGAGAGGTGGCCTGCTCCAGTCGAGTCCTCTGCAATCCAAAATTGCTTCCGTTCAGCTCCAGAACCTTGTTGCGGAGTTTGACGATGGTGGTTCCCAACAACTCACCTGCTTTCTCCTCCTGCTCAGGTGCGGGGTTGTTAGGATCCAGCAAATGCCTGACAACACCCCCCCCCCCAAAAAAAAAAATTAAGTATAATATAATAAATAATATAAAATGAAGTTAGTTAAAGTTACAGTCTGTCCCGAGCCTAAGGCTCATCAGGCCGGTGCTTATCCCGGTTTCTGTGGCGTTAAGCGACTGAGAGTCATAGACTCCCCCCTGGACATCTATCGCAGTCTATCGCAGGGTAAACCCCCAACACAAGGTTGGTACCCCTTTTACACCTGGGTGGGGTGAGAAAATAGCTTTAAAGTGCCTTTTCCAAGGGCACAACATCATAGCTGAAAGCTGGGATCAAACCCGCAACCTTTAGATTACGAGTCCAACGCCCTAACCACTAGACTACAGCGGTGGCTATAAAATGAAGTATAATATAATAAATGATATAAACAATACTGCAAGGCATTGTCCAAGGAGGAAGAAAAAGAGGCAGACCAAGACAGAGATGGTGAGGACAACATCAGCGAATGGACAGGCCTAAAACTCTACAACAAAAAAACTCAACCCCCCCCCCCCCCAAAAAAAAAAAATTTAGTATAATATAATAAATAATATAAACAACACTGCAAGGCACTGTCCAAGGAGAAAGGGAAAAGAGGCAGACCAAGGAAGAGATAGCCGCCGCTGTAGTCTAGTGGTTAGGGCGTTGGACTCGTCGTAATCTAAAGGTTGCGGGTTCGATCCCAGCTTTCGACTATGGCATTGTGCCATTGGAAAAGGCACTTTATGGCTATTTTCTCACCCCACCCAGGTGTAAAAGGAGTACCAACCTTGTGTTGGGGGTTAACCCTGCGATAGACTGGCGTCCTATCCAGAGAGGAGTCTATGACTCTCAGTCACTTAACGCCACAGAAAGCCTGGGTAGGTAAGTATGGAGGGCAAGCTGTTACCCATGCAGCAGACCCCCCCCTCTCCACGCCACTGGAATGGTCCATTGGAAAGGAAATGACCGATACGAATGGTTCCAGTACCGTCGCAGGAGCCACCAAATGAAGTATAATAAATAATATAAACAATATTGCAAGGCACCGTCTACCGAGGAAGAAAAAGGGGAAGACTAAGGCAGAGATGGGAGGATGAGATCAGCGAATGGACAGGCCTAAAACTCAAAAAAAAAACTCAACCCCCCCAAAAAAAATGAAGTATGATATAATAAATGATATAAACAATACTGCAAGGCACTGTCCAAGGAGAAAAGGAAAAGAGGCAGACCAAGGAAGAGATAGCCGCCGCTGTAGTCTAGTGGTTAGGGCGTTGGACTCGTAATCTAAAGGTTGCGGGTTCGATCCCAGCTTTCAGCTATAGCATTGTGCCCTTGGAAAAGGCACTTGACGGCTATTTTCTCACCCCAGGTGTAAAAGGGGTACCAACCTTGTATTGGAGGTTAACCCTGCGATAGACTGGCATCCTATCCAGAGGGGAGTCTATGACTCTCAGTCGCTTAACGCCACAGAAACCGGGATAAGCACCGGCCTGATGAGCCTTAGGCTCGGGACAGACTTTAACTTTAACTAACCCCCCAAAATGAAGTATAATATAATAAATGATATAAACAACACTGCAAGGCACTGTCCAAGGAGGAAGAAGAAAAAGAGGCAGACCAAGAAAGAGATGGTGAGGACAACACCAGCGAATGGACAGGCCTAAAACTCAACAAAACCCTGAGAAAGGCAGAACAGAGAGAGAGAGGAATGGAGGGAACTGGTTGTCAAGTCTTCAGGGGTGCCCCCACCGTTGCCAGACTAAGGGATGGATGGACAGACAGACAGACAGACAGACAGGCAGACAGACAGACAGACAGACAGACAGGCAGACAGGCAGACAGACAGACAGACAGATTACTTACTTATTTATTTATTTATTCTTTTATATCAAGGATAATGGAATAAGCACTCGTATGCTTTTTTTCATCCAGTCCCTGTGTGTATGCAGTTTTGTAAATATTGTCATCTGTAGATACAGACAGACAGACAGACAGACAGACAGACAGACAGACAGACAGACAGACAGACAGACAGACAGACAGACAGATAGATAATGTTTAGCACTGATCAGCATAAGCAACATTGCAGAATGCACATGAATGAAATTCATCTAGATAGACATGAAGAGGAGCTCTTTTATGGGAGAAGACTTAATAAACAACTCCCATCAAATTCAAGAAGGAAGAAGAGGGGGGGAAGAAGAAGAAGAAGAAGAAGAAGAAGAAGAAGAAGAAGAAGAAGAAGAAGAAGAAGAAGAAAGAAGAAGAAGAAGAAGAAGAAGAAGGAGGAGGAGGAGGAGGAGGAGGAGAAGAAACGAAATCTACGAAATCAAGAATACTTTATCATGCAAATCTATGCTCTACAAACGGCAGTACTAAAAACACAAGATTGAGAATTCCCTCCCCCTCCCTCCCTCCCTCTCTAACTCCTGTATCTCACCAGGGCTGTTCCTCCAGCCATTCATGCAGGTACTGTCGCACCTCTATAGGGAAAGTGTAGCACATGAATGCTTACTCCATTACCCTCGATATCAAAGAATTAAATCAAATCAAATCAAATCTCCCTCCCTCCCTCCCTCCCTCCCTCCCTCTCTCCCTCCCTCCCTCTAACTCGCCTAGTGGTCAGAACATTGCGCTGGCAATTTGAAGACCCGGGTTCGAGTCCGGTCGAGGAAATTTTCTTCCTGGAGTTAACATCAGTGCTGATTCCACTCTCCCCAAAAGTCCTTCGGATGAGACTTTAAACCGAGGCCCCGTGTGCGAACACACGCAGAACATCTTGCGCACACGTTAAATCCTGTTCCGCTTTTCGTAAGAGTAGGCCATCGTGTGCCGGTGGGAACAGATGACATGATTTACAAAACTACATACACACGGGGACCGGATGAAAAAAAGCATATGATTGCTTATTCTGTTATCCTCGATATAAAAGAATAAATAAATAAATAAATAAATAAATAAATAACTCCTGTATCTCACCAGGGCTGTTCCTCCAGCCATTCATGCAGGTACTGTCGCACCTCTATAGGGAAAGTGTAGCAGTGACTGAGTTGGTCCAGCAAACCTTCATACTGCAACAGCTGCGACCACTTCAGCATCCTTCACGCCTTGTGCTGTGCTGTGCTGTGCTGTGCTGCGCTGTGCTGTGCTGTGCTGCGCTGCGCTGTGCTGTGCTGCGCTGCGCTGTGCTGTGCTGTGCTCTAGAGTGATGGTTCTGAAACAGGAACACATTTTATTTTACACCAGGCCTAGGATTACAGTCCCTAAATCGGAAATCTCCGCTGGGACGTTAATTTAATCACAACAACAAAGCCTAGGATTGGAGTGAGAGCGAAGCTGGACTCTAGGCCTATTTCACAGTTCTGAAACTAGGCATGCAAAGTGGCTGTAGATAAAATATGATCTATAAGCTGACTGAAAATGGGCGCAAACATCCATACAACAAACACATAGGCCTATCGGCACTGCTGAGAAGCGAAAGAATAGAATAGAGCCATCAATCCACTTTCTGCAGCAATTATTCTCTGTCATTTCCACCACAGGCTCCTTCAAGCGAAGATCGGTTTGCCAAGTCTACTCTTCGACAACTTGACATAGGCTATCATGGATCTTTGCAACGAAACCCAACCACCCTCTTCCCTAATTTAATGTTCTTGGTCGAATCGACAACGCAACAATATCGATTCGAAAGAAAGAAGAAAAAAAAGTTAAATTGATTA
>CM060338.1:565763-577636 GCA_030674155.1 Stramonita haemastoma
AAAAGCGGAACAGGATTTAACGTGTGCGCAAGATGTTCTTCGTGCGTTCGCACACGGGGCATCGGTTCACAGTCTCATCCGATGGACTTTTTGGGAGAGTGGAGTCAGCACTGATGGTTAACTCCAGAGGGAAATATCCCCTCGAACGGGAATCGAAACCTGGGTGGTCAAATTGTGAGCGCAATGTTCTGACCACTAGGCTATCCCGTCCCCCTGAAAATGTCAGGTGATGGTGACTCCGCTGTGTCCTGTGTTAAGACTCAAGCTATGCAAACAACAACAAACATGGCGGGTCCCACACTGACTGGTATCTTAATTAAATATACAACACAGGAAGTTGCTGACTTATCAAGCTTTAATAAAACCACAGAACAGCATAGTCAAGTCAAGTCAAGTCAAGTCAAGTCAAGTCAAGTCAAAACACTTTAATCATCCCTGAAGGGCAATTACAGTACTGACAGGCATATTGATACAAATCATAATCAAACACACGAAGTAGCTACATTTCAACACATGACTGGAAAACCAGACAAAGTATCCAGCCATCCCTGGCCCTGTAACTGAGCTGACCCAATCATTAGTGTGTGTGTATAGCCTGTATCCTCTTCAGCAGTCACTCTGCCTGAAGTGACTTTAGAACTCCACACAGCTTTGATACAACGCACACACACACACACACACACACACACACACACACACACCACACACACCACACACACACACACACACCACACACACACACACACACACACACACGGACACTAAGAGGTTTGTGTAACAGTAACCAAGACAGATCACATAACCAACGAGGAAATGAAACCGAAAATTAAAAACATCACTGAGCCGTATCAAGGGCTCCTGACTTTAATGAAAACACACAAACTGAATTGAGGACGGATAGCCTAGTGGTCAGAACATTGCGCTGGTAATTTGACGATCCGGGTTCGAGTCCGGTCGAGGAGATTGTTCTCCTGGAGTTAACATCAGTGCTGATTCCACTCTCCCCCAAAGTCCTTCGGATGAGACTATAAACCGAGGCCCCGTGTGCAAACGCACGCAGAACATCTTGCGCACTCATTAAATCCTGTCCCGCTTTTTGTAAGAATAGGCCATCGTGTGCAGGTGGGAACAGATGACACAATTTACAAAAACTGCATACATACGAGGACTGGATGTAAAAAAGCACAAGAATGCTTGTTCCATTATCCTCGATATAAAAGAAAAAAATAAAAAAAATAATAAAATAAAAAATAAAAGTGGTTTGAGCACGACATAACGAAAATCTGGACTGGAGAAGACTGTCCACAGGAAACAGAGCAAGGAAGGAGACGAGGAAGGAGACGAAGAGGCAGACAGAGGAAACGATGGGGAGACAGCATCAGAGAGTGGACTGGCCTTGAACTGAACAATATAGCCTACTATTTATTTATCTATTCATTCATTATTTTATATCGAGGATAACGGATTAAGCACTCATGTACTTTTTTACACCCAGTCCCCATGTGTATGCAGTTTTGTAATTCTTGTCATTTTTTTTCCAACCCGCACACAATGGCCTAAAAAATAATAAATAAGTCAGTTAAGGTATTATTTGTACGAGGCATCCAACAATCCATCCATCAGCTAGTTATTTGTCTGTCTTAGGTGTCCTCTCCCTGGTCGCCACACCATCATCTCTTCATCGTCCAAACGACAGTCAACTTGACCTGAGCTGTTCCTTGACCCCTGGCACCAGTGACGTCAGCAGGGTCATGGTCATGCAACTGGTAAAGGTCGAGGGCAATCAGCGGATTCCGTTAGCTTCCGTGTTGAACGGCGAAGATGCACGATTTAACACGGATTTTACCGGACAGGAGGCCAAGGTTGACGGGAAAATCTCACCGTTCAGACGTGCAGAAGCTTTTCTTCAGGTACTAATAGTAAGAACAATAATAATAAATAGATCAATAAATGAATTAATTAATATTGATAATGATAATAATGATCATAATAATAATAATAATACACATACATATATTGATCACACCACACACACACACACACACACACAACACACATATATATATATATATATATATATATATATATATATATATATATATATATATATATATATATATATATATATATATATATATATATATATATATATATATATATTGATAACGTGAGAGCAGGCAAATTGTGTCAGTACACAGATAACTTAGTTACGAATACGCACCCGTATGTTTGTGCGTGCATGCGTGCGTGTGTGTGTGTGTGTGTGTGTGTGTGTGTGTGTGTGTGTGTGTGTGTGTGTGTGTGTGTGTGTGTGTGTGTGTGTGTGTGTGTGTGTGTGTGTGTGTGCAGTTTTGTCAATTTTGTCACCTATTCCCACCGGCACACGATGGCCTACTCTTCCAAAAAGTGGAACAGGATTTAACGTGTGCGCAAGGTGTTCTGCGTGCGTTCGCACACGGGACCTCGGTTTATAGTCCCATCCGAAAGACTTAAGGGGAGAGCGGAGTCAGCACGGATGTTAATTCCAGAAGAAAAGTCCTCTTAAACAAGATTCGAACCCGGGTCAGCAGATCACGAGTGCATCGCTTTAACCACCAGGCTACCCCGTCCCCCTCTGACTGACTCATCCTATCTGGGTATCACTGTATTTTATTCTTCTTTTTTTTCATTCTTTTTTTTATATCGAGGATAATAGAATAAGCATTCATATGCTTTTTTTTTTAACATCCAGTCCCCGTGTGTATGCAGTTTGTAAATGTCATATGTTCCCACCGGCACACGATGGCCTACTCTTGCGAAAAGCGGAACAGGATTTAATATGAGACCGTAAGTAGGCTTACTCTGTGGATGGGAAATTTACGTGTATGATTGTTTTTATGTACTTCATACTTTTTTTCTTTTTTTCTTTTCATCCAGGATAATGGAATAAGTACTCATGTGCTTTTTTGTGGTTGTTTTTACATCCAGTCCACGTGTGTATGTAGTTTTGTAAACCTTGTTATCTGTTCCCACCGGCACACAATGGCCTACTCTTACAAAAAGCAGAACAAGATTTAACGTGTGCGCAAGATGTTCTGCGTGCGTTCGCACACGGGGCCTCGGTTTATAGTCTCATCCGAAGAACTTTTCAGGGAGTGGAGGGGTCAGCACTGATGTTAACTCCTGGGGAAAAATCCCTTCGTACGGGAATCGAACCCGAGTCGTCAGATTGCGAGTACAATGTTCTGACCACTAGGCTATCCTGTCCCCCATATCCTGTATACCACATAGAAGTCACACACAGAGTTCAGACAAATTCCCTGTAATGAATTATGTTTGGACTTTTTTTTTTCTTTCTTTCAGCTTACCGTGGAAAACCGGATGACGCAAACGCTGGAAAATACGTCTGTGTGATGTCATTCTTGGACCACACTTCGCTGTTACAGAGACAGGAGTCTACAGCTTTCGTAACATGTGTGTGTGTGTGTGTGTGTGTGTGTGTGTGTGTGTGGTGTGTGTGTGTGTGTGTGTGTGTGTACGTGTGTGGTGTGTGTGTGTGTGTGTGTGTGTGTGTGTGTGTTGTGTGGGTGTGTGTGTGTGTGTGTGAGAGAGAGAGAGAGAGAGAGAGAGAGAGAGTGTGTGTGGTGTGTGTGTGTGTGTGTGTGTGTGTGTGTGTGTGTGGTGTGTGTGTGGTGTGTGTGTGTGTCTGTCTGTCTGTCTGTCTGTCTGTGGGGTGTGGGTTTTTTTTCTAAGGTAATGTCTCTTCATTCATAGTGACATAACGAGAGAAAAAAAAACTTTAAAAGAAATTATGATGATAATTTTATGAAATTATCTTACATTTGGAGAATTGTTGTGTGTGTGTTTGTGTGTGTGGTGTGTGTTTGTGTGTGTGTGTGTGTGTGTGTGTGTGTTGTGTGTGTGTTCTGTATATCATATGAGAGAGAGGACAGAGAAGACAAAAGTCCTGTCCACTCACTCAAAAACCCACAGACAAAAGCCCCACGTCTCCAGCCTAACTCCACCCTCCAACATTCTGTCTGTCCTGTCTGTCTGTCTGTCTGTCTGTCTTATCTATCTATCTTAGCTATATCCCTAATCAGGGCAAGAGCCGGATGATGACCCTTGAAAATAAACATTCATTCATTCATTCATTCATTCATTCTCTCTCTCTCTTTTCTCTCTTCTCTCTCTCTCTCTCTCTCTCTCTCTCTTCTCTGCCCCCTCTCTCCCCAACCCCCATCTCTCTCTCTCTCCCTCCCCTCTCTCTCTCTCCCCTCTCTCTCCCCCCTCTCCTTCTCTCCCCCACCCCTCTCTCTCTCTCTGTCTGTAGCACCCACCCACCCCACTACTCCGGGGCCGACAGGGGCCCGACCCACTGGGCCCGGAGGAGCAGGGTTCAAACCTGGTCGCTCTGCTTCTGGAGCAGGTTCAAACCCTGAGGAACCAGGTGGCCAACTTGACTCAACAGACGCAACTCTTGCCCGTCCTGCTCCTCTAGTGCTGGAGCTACTGCTACAACTACTACTACTGCTACTACTGTTACTGCTATTGGTGGTGCTGCTGGTTCGTTTTTTGTATTTTAACTGTTGTTACTTGGGGTGAGTGGTGGGGTGGGGGGGGGGGGGGGGGGTGGGGGGGGGGGAGGGGAGAGTCACGTAACAATGTGGTATTAAAACATAAAATATAACTCCTAAAATGCAAATAGGGAAATTAATATAAAAAAAACTTCAAAGAAACGCAAAAACTGGTCACAAGTAAAAAGTAAAGGTGTTCCATAACCTGTGTGGTCGTTGGGGAGCGAGGCGTCAGAGACCTCAGCTTCTCTAGGGGCCAGCATGTTGAGGGCTGTGGCACTCATCTCCTCTCCCTCGGGTGCTTTACCTTCGCTGACCCTAAAGAGGGCAGGTACTTATTAACAGCTGGTGGAAACTGTACTGAGCCAAAGCGCGCAAACGGTCACCCATCCACTTGGCAACCACGCTCGACGCTTGCTTAACCTTGCCTGGTGGAAAGTGAGTACTCTGACCACTGAACTATCCCGTCCCCTATGTACAAGAGACTTCGAAATATTGAATAGTACTGCTGGTGCTGGTGCCAATGTGTCCACTGGTAAATGTGGGATTGGTTGGTGTGGTGAGGTGTGGGATGGGGTGGTGTGGTGTGATGTGTTGATTGTACTCTATTGTGTTGAGTTAATAATGATAATTGCGATGAAGTCATCAACAACGATGTGTGTGTGTGTGTATGTGTGTGTGTTGTGTGTGTGTGTGTGTGTGTGTGTGTGTGTGTGTGGTGTGTGTTCCGTGTGTGTCTGTGTCTGTGTCTGTGCGTGTGTGTACCCTTTAATAGATGTTCATACTGATCTATATGAAATAGTGGACTTAATGTATTGTCCCTTATCATCGTCATCATCACATCGTCGTCGTTATTCATCACCACCATCATCACTATAATCACCCCCATTATCATCATCATCACCACAACCACCACTACCACCACCACCACCAACTCTAACACCTCCATCACACCACACAACCATCACCACTACCACCACCACCCATCACAACCATCACCACCATCATCACCACCACCACTACCACCACCACAACCACCCACCATCAGAACCATCACCACCACCACAACCACAACCATTCTATATCCCTATCTATCTCTATCTCTTACAGGGAAGGTGGCCTTTTCCGCCCAGCCCAGCTCTCAGAAAACCTTCGGTGCCCACCATACCTTGATTTTCGACAAGGTGACGGTGAACTTGGGGACAGGCTTACGATAGCACCACGGGCTGTTTCCTAGTCCCTCGCAACGGCCTGTATCTCGTCATGGCCTCTCTCTCTCTGCCACCTATGGAAAGACTCTAGTTGATCTTCAGGTGAGAAGGAGGGAGGAGGGGAGGGGGGGGGGTGTGGAGAGAGGTGAAGGGGGTGAGATGAGGGTGGGGGTGGGGGGAGAGGGAGAGGGGGGGGGGTGGGAGAGAGGGGAGGGGGTGGGAGGGGGAGGTAGAAGAGAGGGGGGTGGGAGATGGGGAGTGGGGAAAAAAGAGGGGGAGAGATATTATATATAGAGAGAGAGACAGACAGACAAACAGACTGACAGTCTTTACAGATAGTCAGAGAGAGGGAGGAGAGACACAGAGAGAGATAGAGAGAGAGAGTGTGTGAGTGTGTCTGTGATGTGTGTTGTGTGTGTGTGTCTGGTGTGGGTTGTGTGTTGTGTGTGTGTGTTGTGTGTGTGTGTGGGTGTGTGTGTGTTGTGTGTGTGTGTGTGTGTGTGTGTGAATCATGGATTCTTTCATTTAAACTTCCACGCAAATTGCACACACAACACTCAAGTTTTCCCATATCATCCGAAAGACTAGCTACCTGACCACACCACCACCACAACACCACTCAAGCAAGGTTAACATATTAAGATAACAACAATGATTTTCCACCTAACTGTTCACAGTGTGAACGGTCAAAGCAAAGCTCAGCTAGCCGCGAATGGCAACGACCAGACGAGTGTGGTCCTTAGTTCTACAGCTACGAACCAAAGACCTGGTCTGTCTGCAAGGAATCTACGCCAGTCGCAATGACACGGAGATCTTTGCAGACGGTGATTCTACCTCTCCGGCGTTCTGCTCTAATCATAAACTAAACATCTTGCTGCATCGAGGTCTCCGTAGTTTATTTAAATTTCTTTAGCAGAAGAAAAAAAAAAAAGCATGCAACCGAGGCCCCGCCCCCCCCGTGTGGCGAACGTACGTACGGAGAATATCTTGCGCACACGTTAATTCCTGTTCGCTTTTTGATAAGTAGTAGGCCGTTGTGTGCCGGTGGTCATGTGTGTGACAGCCCCCCCCTTTCCCCCCCCTCCAGCATCCCCACGGGGAAATAACCTACTAAATGCTGACATGAATTACGGGGTCTTTTGTGTGTGTGTTGTGTGAGTGTGTGTGTGTGTGTTGTGTGTGTGTGTGGTGTGTGTGTGTGTTTTGTGTGTGTGTGTGTGTGTGTGTGTGTCTGAATTTTCTGTGTTTTTTTTGGGGGGGGTGTAACTGTATTGGATGCACATACTTATATACAAAAATATTGACGACCAAAAAATTCCATACAAGTCATTTTTTGGCATAAAACTGCCAAACATTTGCGAGTACCAGATGAACAGATCTGATTATTATTATGCATAAAATCGAAGAAATCAAACGACATACAATAAATGTAATAATACACAACCACAGATCATAAACTGTTTCTGAATACTGCTAACTTGCATAACATGATCATATTGAGATTCTGATTAATCTACAAGAACTTTAGTATATATAATCAATCATCAAAAGCCTGTATTTAATAGTATATATCATCAAAGTCTTCAAACAATACTGAGTCTTAATAATCGACAAAGAACTTGAAGAATATCATCCAGGTTTGTGATCAATGGTTTCGTCCAACTCCACACAAAATGAACACATTTAATGAGGAAAAAGTAGAGGGAGGAAAAACAAATGCAGGTAACCACTTGACATTTTGAAAATGACTTATCAAAGATTCAAAAAATTTATAAAAAAATGAAATAAAATAAATTCCAGGAAATAATATCTTTCAATGACGGCATTTTACGCATCTCTGAGTAAGGAACCCTACCTTTGGCCTGACCTGACTCGGGGTTTCGGCTTGGATGAGCCCCTTTATCAGAGGTCCCGGCGGTGATTTAAGCTCCCCCTGCTGGGTACCCTTTCAGCAAGACGCTTTTCAGAATTTAAAAGCGTTCCCAAATTTCACACTTTTGGGACTTGACAATTTCAAATATCAACGCCGTTAATGAATGATCAGGCAATTTACCAGATGATAAGGATTTTCCAAGCTGTTTTAAAAAAATTGGTTCCTGCACTTACTGATCAAGTATTACTTAAAATACACTCACCAATTACTGTTAAATTAAAGACACAGGGAGGGAAAAAAACACACCGCACACGAGAATGATCCAGCCTTTTCATTACTTGTAAGTTTTTGGATGCAGGATGGACATTTCTTGTTCCTTTTTATCAGACCTAAGAGGTAAAGGTAAAAGGTCATGGTGTCCCATAACTTAGGTGGTCGTAGGGGGAGCGAGGCATCAGGGACCTCAGATTCTATTGGGGCCGAATATTGAGGGCGGCGCCCACTCCTTCCCTCGCTGCTTTACCTTCCTGACCTGAAGTGGGCAGGTACCCATGGCGCATGTACAGTCACCAGCCCATTTGGTAACCACGCTCTACGCTGCTTTTAACCTTAGCATGGGGAGAGTGTGTGTGAACACTGCTCTGACCACGAGTTATCCTGCACCATTAGATAGATGAATAGATAGATAGATAGATAGATAGATAGAGAGTAGAGTTGACATACTACAGACAGACAGACAGACAGAGATGATAGATAGATAGATAGATAGTTGATAGGATAGATAGTTAGATAGCTAGATACATTATATATATATATATATATATGTATATATCTATATATTTAATATATATATATATATATTTATTATATATTACTTTATATATTTATAAGAAAGAATGCCATATATATGTCATACATATATTTATGTATATATATAAAAAGAAATATCAAGAGAACCCTATATAATAAGTTAGTTGTTTACTTTTGTTTTGTGTGGTACACATATACATTTAGTGTATAATTATATATATTCTGAGAGTTTGCAATTGCACTTATATCCAAGTTCCTGAACCACTGTATAAAATGGCAAGCACTTTTGACCTAGCCTTATTCTTAAAGAAACCTAGGTACATTTCCTGAGAAAATAGCAAATATTTTTGACATAAAATTATCTTATTTTTAAACAGTGGGTATGTGATATCTGAGTTAAAAATGGCAACACTCACTTCACTATTCACTCACTCTCTCACTCTAGTCCCATGTCCCAAAGGACGTGGAGGGAGGACGATGAGAGAAGACGCAACAGAGATCTTTTTCCTGCTTCACGATCTGTGTGGCTAGTAGGAAGGTGTTGCAGGGGTGGGCGGTTCCAACCCATTTTCATTTTGGCGGCCCTCTTCTTCTCTTGCCCTCGATCATGTTTCCTCTGCCAGGTGGTTTTGCTTAGGGTGTTGTGTTTGTTGGTGTGACCAAACCACATACAGCTTTCTCCTCTTTCATGGTGGTGAGCAAAGGGCTCTTGGGGGGCCCACACGCTTTTTGATTATTCTTCTTTACATAGTTATTGGTTCTTGTGTTTTTTGTATGATTTTTGGGGGGAGTTTCTGTGGCACTTTTCCAATGTTTTGGGTTCCCTCTCTAATTTTTTGTCAGATCCCCTGATTCCCCAAAACCATAGGGGGATAGATATCACGGGGGTTTTGGTTTGGGTTTTTTGGGGCAGAAGCTGATGTTTTTGCTTTGTGATTTTTCGATTGATAGGCACCCCCCTTTAAATATTTCCATTTTTAAAAGTGAGCGTGTAAAAACCTGAAAAGAAAAAAAAAAAGAAAAATGTACCTGTTTTAACGAATTTCATTTTTAACTCGCAGGCAGTAAAAAAAGGGGAGGGGCCAAAAAAGGAAAAACTTTGGCCCCCTTTGTCAACTTTGATTTTATCAGAATGGTTTGTAGGCATTAGATTTCCTAACTAGGGACTGTAAAAGCTAATTGTTTTTTTTAAAATTTGTTTTAAAGCTTTTTTTGACCTTAAGGGGGAACATAGAGTTTGAAAAATTTTTAAACCCCAAAATTTTTTGGATGTGAAAAAACTGGTCACCCCCTTTAAACACCCTTTTAAAAATTTTCAAAATTTTTTTAAAGGGAAAAATATTCGTACATCAAAAAAAGGTAAAAATCTGTAGATTTTGGGAAAAAAAAACATCTTAATTTGCCATTTTCCCCCCTAAGATCCTTTTTTTAAAAAAAGGTAACATTATTATTACAAAAACCCCCAAAAAAATTAAACCCCAAACAGAATTATTTCTAACCCCCCATTTGGTTTTTTCTAAGGTAAGGGAAAAAGGGGGAAAGGGGGGGATAACCTAGGGGGGCCCTGGGGGGGACATAGAGACCTCAGTTTTAGGGGCCCGCATATTGAGGGCGGCGCCCTCCCTTCCCCGCTGCTTTTCCTTCCCGACCCTAAAGAGGGGAGGTACCCCTTTACAGCTGGGTAAAAAAGGGGGGTGTGGAGGGGAAAAAGGGTTTCCAAAAAACTTTTTTGGTGCCCCCACTCTGGGGATAGGGGTCGGGCAGGGAAGGGGGGGACTGTAGAAAGGGGGGGCAAAGGTCACCCATCCACTTGGGGGGAAAACTCAAAAAGGCCCCTTAAAAAAGGTTTAAAATTTGGGGGGGAAAAAAAAGGGTTGGCCACGAGCTATCCCCCCCCTTTATAACTTTGACAAATATATATGTTTTCCAAAAATTTTTCACTTCTTTTTCCCCCCGTTCGTTTTACACATCAATGTGTGGGGGGGAAAAAAACCAGAAAGTTCCCCCTTTTTTTTTCCTTCCCCCGGGTACAGCTAGGGGTTTTGGGGGCCTTCTTCTCACAAAAAAAGGGTTTGCATTCTAATTTTTTAAAAAAAAAAAAAAATTCACCAGTTTTCTCATTACAGCCCCC
The DNA here is from genome assembly GCA_030674155.1 of Stramonita haemastoma. Taxonomy (NCBI): domain Eukaryota; kingdom Metazoa; phylum Mollusca; class Gastropoda; order Neogastropoda; family Muricidae; genus Stramonita; species Stramonita haemastoma. Next base: position 576,345 of record CM060338.1, read on the forward strand.
CCTTCCGCTTTAATTCGCCACCAAAGTTTTTTGGGAAAAACTTTTCCCCGTTTTTGGGGCCGGGGTTTAAAAAAGGGGAAAGTTTCCCCCAAAATAGCCAGCACTTCTGGCGGGGGAAAAAAAACCAATCGATGGGGCCCCCATCCCGGTGACCGTCACCCCCCGGTGGATTCCTCTCGTGGTAGACCCCATGTTGAATTCCCGTCTGTTCGTAGGGGGGGAAAAAATGAGCGGAAAAAAAAACCCCCGGGGTTTCGGGGGGAAAGGTTCCCGGGAAAGAAGTCTTTGGCGACGGGTCTGAAAAAACGACGCAAAGGATGATTTAAAAGACTTTAAAATGGACCCTGAATTTTTGTCGCAAAGAGATGAAGATGATGACGAGGAGAGTGATGAGATAAGGTGATGATGAGAATTTTTATATGGGGGCCGGGGGGGGGAGGGGAGATGTGATATGGTGATAAAGATGTAAAAAAATTAGTAATGGTGGCGGGGGGGGCGCGGTGGTGGGGTGGTGGTGGGTGGTGGTGGTTTTGGGGTGGGGGGTGGGGTGGTGGTGGTGATGAATGTTTATGATAAAGATGATGAGGGGGTTTTGGGGTGGGGGTTGGGGGGGTGGGGGGGTGGTGGTGGTGGTGGTTTGGTGGTGGTTGGTGGTGGGGGTTTTGGGGGTGGTGAGATGAAAGATGATATGTTTTTTTTTCCAAGATTTTAAAAAATAAGTATCCTACTTTTTTTCGTTTGTCCCCTTTTTCCAAAAAATAAGAACTTTAATAAAGAAATTCAAACCCTTAAAATTTTTCTTTCTTTTAAAGGGAGCCTACTCCCCATTAGAGATTTTTTTTTTTCCAAAAAGCACAAAAAGGAATAAAAAGAACACAAACTAAAAAAAAAACCAAAAAAACAAAACAAAAAAAAAAAAATTTGATTTTGGGGTAAAAAGGGGGCCCAAGGGCACAAAAATTTTTTTTGGGTTTGATTCCCCCCTTTAAAAACCCCAAAATTTCCCCCCTCCAAAACCCTTTAGTGGGTTTGGAACTTTTATAAATCTTTTTGATAAACATTTAAAACCAGGTCCAATGTGCAAAATTTTATTTAGCGATGCAAAAAAAACCCAGGGGGCAAAAAAAAAGATTTTTTCCTTTTCAAAAATTCTGCAGAAAAAAAACCCACGCTCAAAAGGGGGAAAAAAACATAAAGGGGCCCGATTTTTTTTTTTTTAAAAATTTATGGGTGGCGCTGCCCCCTTTTTGGGGGACATGCTTTTCCCCAGAAGGGCAGGCCCAAATTTCCAG
>CM060338.1:577736-580236 GCA_030674155.1 Stramonita haemastoma
TATTCTAGATGTTTTTCTCCTGATAGTAAGTAACATACCATGCACCAAACCTATCACAGTCACAGAAGAACAGGTCTTACTCCCCCTCCCCGGGACCGATAGCCTAGTGGTCAGAACATTGCGCTGGCAATTTGACGACCAGGTTCGATTCGGTTCAGGAGATTTTTTTCCTGGAGTTAACATCAGTGCTGACTCCACTCTCCCCAAAAGTACTTCAGATGAGACTTTAAACCGAGGCCCCGTGTGCGAACGCACGCAGAACATCTTGCGCACACGTTAAATCCTGTTCCGCTTTTTGTAAGAGTAGGCCATCATGTGCCGGTGGGAACAGATGACATTTATAAAACTGCATACACATGGGGACTGGATGCAAAAAGCACAAGAGTGCTTATTCCATTATCCTCGAGATAAAAGAATAAATCAAATCAAATCCCTGATGCCCTGCTTTCAGCCTGTGGATGGACCACCACAGCCCTGAACGGCACAGTGCAGTCTCCCGATTTCCCCAGCAACTACCCCAACAACCAGAGCTGTGTCTACATCATCACCGCCCCTGAAGGCTATCAGGTCACGCTGAACTTTACCGACCTGGACATTGACCCCTCTGCCAACTGCACTGACGATTTCGTGGAGGTGAGGTTACGTTTTGATTGGTTGATTTGGAGTTTTAACAAAGTATCTGTTTTTGCTTTGAGTTGATTAAATGCCCTGTCTGAGTGTATGTTGGTCTTTGAAGGCAATAATCAAATCTAGGTTCTAAACAGAGGCTACATTTGGTAGGATCACACACACACACACACACACACACACACACACACACACACACACACACACACACACAACAGATATATATATATAATTATATATATATATATATATATATATATATATATATATATATATATATATATATATATATATATATATATATATATATATATATATATAACAGAGAGAGAGAGAGAGAGGAGAGAGAGAGAGAGAGAGAGAGAGAGAGAGAGAGAGAGAGAGAGAGAGAGAGAGAGAGAGAGAGAGAGAGAGAGAGAGAGAGAGAGAGAGAGAGAGAGAGACTTCAGGGACCAAGTGGTCACACAAAACACATGCAACATACCTAATCCAGTGAAAAAACAGATCTGCAACAAATGGACGAAGCATTGCTAATTGAAGACTCACTATGTACAACAGAGTCTAAACCAGATATGACACAGTATTGTATTATACGGTAGGTGTCCAAAACTGACTGTTTTAAATTTGGAGAAACAGCTTTTTTGTACTAAGTACAAAAGGTTTTCTGACAACTCCAGCTGACAACTCCTTTATTATTGATGCAAGGGAGTCACCATGACTGGCAGCTGCACTGGTACTAGCATGCAGCATGTGTAGGCTACTTTGCCTTCCAGATTGTAAGGTATCTATGCCCGCCATTTCAAGCACTGTATTCACTCAACGTGAAAGAGTTTCCCTGGTTATAGAAAACCTTTACCGCTACCTTTTACTTCAAATAAACAACATATCCAATCAACACACGAGTAAGTGCTATCAGCATTTCAATATACCATCATTTTACACAGGTATTTAGAAAAATTGTGCGTTTTTGTATATTTCCAGATAATATTTTATTTTCACGTTATTTTTTTAAAAAATTATTCAGATACGAGATGGAGATAACGAAACTTCACCACTGATCGGAAGATACTGCAATCAAGCATTACCACGACGAAGGAGAACGTTTGGCAATCAGATGTGGATCAAGTTTGTCTCTGATGGCACTGCAACAGGGCAGGGATTCAGGGCTACCTTTGTTTCTGGTGTGTATGCTTTGTGTCATGCTTCAGTTCTTTCAAGGATATATCTCCGTGTATGCACTTTTCATTTATGCTGTTTTCACATATTATGTTTTAACGGCACATTATGTTAATTAATTGTGATAGATGGTTTGCTCCCCAATGTAGGAAAATAAAATAGATCAAATCGATAGGATAGCCTCATCTGCCACCTAAGCAAGGTCATGTTGAAGATTATATTGAACAGACTGAAGCCACAAGCAGAGACCATCATTGCTGAGGAACATGCAGGTTTCAGAGCAGGGCGTAGCACAACTGAACAGATATTCAATCTAAGAATACTCTGTGAGGGGTACCTTCAACACCAACAAGACCTCTACCATATTACTATTGATTTTAAGAAGGCATTCGACAGGGTGTGGGATGCAGCTTTGTGGACAACCATGAATTTGTGCAGCATCAATGTAAACCTGATCAGAGTCATCAAAGAGCTGTAGAACAAGGCCACCAGTGCAGTGTACTACAACAGCAGCATTGGACAGTGGTTTTGAACAACAGTTGGATTAAGGTAGGACTATCTACTCTCACCCACTCTTTTCAACATCTTCCTTGAGAGAACCATTGCATTGGACTATTTTCAAGGAAAGCAAGCCAGACTTTGAGCAGAAAAGGTATTTAGACTGTCAATGTGTACACTATAATGCAACACGAAGCAG
>CM060338.1:585236-597904 GCA_030674155.1 Stramonita haemastoma
TGAGCCTCTATTGCCAGCATTGTGCTTCTGATGGGCTTTTCTTTATTCTAAGAGTTAATATATTATCCCTTAATCCATTACATTTCATGTTTTTCTGCGAAATGAAACTGAATGTTTGCGTGAGAATATCTTCATAACACCTTTCATGTGTGTTTCAATCATTCCATTGTTTTGTTGTGGTGTCTAGGGAATTAATTGTCCACCTGCAAATACCCACTGTTCATTCATGACACTAATGATGCACTGAGTTATAGAGTTTAAAAAGAATCCATTTAGAAGTGTTACTTGCAAGTGTGGGGTAACATATACGGAATGTTTAGCTCTATGTAACACCACCATGGGAAAAACTGAAATATAAAGTAACGCTAAACTGATAGGTATTTGCCACTGGTGTTCAGATCATGTGAGACGAACTGAAGGTGTCTGCTGTGTCATGTCTGGTCAGTGCTGATAGATACTGTATGAAGAAGAATGGAGTGCAGCCCTTTGTTGTTGCTGTTGTTGTTGTTGTTGTTGTTACGGTCCTCTACCCTCAGTAGCAGATCGCTCCACCCAAGGCCTGTCCTCTCTCTGATGTTGTCTTCTCATCGTTTCTTCTGTCTGCCTCTTTGCCTCCCTAACTGTTCCCTGTGAGACTGTCTTGGCCAGTCCAGATGTTCGTATGACATGCCCATGCTACATTAGTTTGCGTTTTTTCACTGAAGTTAGGAGTTCTTCATATGGTCCGATGGCATTCTTTATTATGGTTTTCACTTCTTCATTAGTGATGTGATCTCTGTATGAAATGCCAAGGAGTTTGCAAAAGCATCTCATCTGCATTACCTGTATCCATCTTTCAATGTCTGCTGTTATGATCCATGTTTCACATGCGAACACAAATACGGACATGATCATGGAACGCATCAGTCTGATCTTGAAGCTGATGGCGATGTCTTTACCATTCCAGAGGACTTTAAGTTTGGTCATTGCAGCTGTGGTCTGGGCTAGCCTGGAGAGAATTTCGGGTTTTGATCCTTCATCTGATACTATAGCTCCCAGATATTTGAAGATATGGATTGTCCCGATTTTCTTACCATCTACAATTATGTCATTGCTGATGCCATTGGCACTATTTGTCATCAGCTGGGTTTTCTATGCTCTGATATGCATGCCATATTTGTTATGATTGAAGGATATCCCCTTGATAAAGCCTCATCAGAACATCAAGGTGATTTACCAGGCTGACTAGCTCTTGTTCTTCTCCAGCTAGGCTGTTGATGTCAACGGCAAAACGTGACTTTGTGTTTGTTCTGCCTCCAATGCTGACTGTTCCCTCATGATTTTCAAGTGTATCAGCCTTTATTCTTTCTAAGAAGATGTTGGAGAGGGTGGGAGAGAGCAGGCATCCTTCGCCATTGTGTGCCGGTGGGAACCGATGACAATATTTACACAATTGCATACACATGGGGACTGGATAAAAAAAACAAAAACACGAGTGCTTATCCCATTATCTTTGATATAAAAGAATAGAATGGAATAAACGGAATACTCCAAATGTGGTTATGAACCAATCTCCTATGTTGTTGTTATAGTTAGACTGCGCTGGTTGCCTTGCTATACAGGCATTCTGTGTTTCTGATCAGGTTGGCATTGATGTTATACTGCCTTATGGCTGCCCACAAAGCTGCATGCCAGACTCTATCGAACGCCTTCCACAAAGACATTAACTGAGCTGACAACGAGTTTATTTTTGTCATGGATAGGAAGATTAGCAGCTGGTGCTCTAAACATCAGAACAGACACTACTGAAAACCTCTGAGGCAGCCCAGCTGAGCTTTCTTCCCCTAAAAAGTCAGCATTGGTAACTCTCTTTTAAACCACAGCTTTGGAGCTGTGATATTATGAGCCTGTTTGTGGTTGTATATGATGAAATAAGGATAAGCAACATGGGATCCAGGAATTGGCTTAAGTTTAAAGCTTTATTAGTTATCGACACGATTGAAAAACAAAGGTTGACATTGAAATGTATTATGATTTTTTTTTCTTCCGTCTTCTCTGACAAAGTCCGCAATATTCGTTCCAGACTGGATAAGTCTTCTTTCCAACCTGTGCCTCCTGATCCCCAATTCGCTGGCACTCCTCTCCTTTCCCTTCATCCAGCAAGCGAGAGTGAAATCATGACAATCTTGAAAGAAATGACGATAAAATCATGCGATCTTGATCCTATACTTGCTACTCTTTTCACTAAGTGCCTTCCACAGCTTATACCCATCATCAAGAAAATTGTAAACTCATCTCTTTGTTCAGGGATTTTCCCACCAGCTCTCAAAACTGCAATAGTTACACGTCTACTCAAAAAGCACGACCTCAACCCTAACACTCTGGAGAACTATAGACCTGTTTCCAATCTGCCTTTTATCTCTAAAATCCTTGAAAAAGTTGTTCTGAAACAACTCAACAGCCATCTACATTCCAATATTCTCTCTCCCCGTCCCAGTCTGCCTACTGCATCAACCACAGCACCGAAAGCACCCTAGTCCACACCTTAAACACGCATATACTTCGGACTCAGGTAAAATCTCCCTCCTCACTCTTCTCGACTTATCTGCAGCATTTGACACTATAGACCATTCAATTCTTCTCTCCCGTCTCCAAAACACTTTTGGTATTAAAGGCACTACCCTCACCTGGTTTAGTTTGTACCTGACAAACTGATTCCAAACTGTGGCAGTAAACAAGATTCATTCCACACCAACCAAACTAGAATGCGGAGTCCCTCAAGGATCTGTTCTAGGCCCTGTTCTCTTTACTCTCTATACTGCTCCCCTGTCACATGTTATTAACCGTCATCAGATCAACCATCCCTTTTATGCAGACGACTATCAGATTCTAAGCAGTGATACACCTGAAAACCTGCCTTCTCTCTTGACAAATATGTCCTACTGGGTTCAAAATATCCAAAACTGGATGATACAGAACAAAGTACAATTAATCCCAGATAAAACCGAATCCATGCTTGTAGGGACCAAACACAAACTGTCTTTTATCACAACTTCAATAGAATTCGGCAATACGTCAGTCCCTCTATCCAGTGCTGTAAAGTATCTCACTCACTCACACACTCAGTCCCATGTCCCAAAGGACGTAGGGGGGACATGAGAGAAGACGCAACAGAGATATTTTTCCATGCTTCACGATCCTGTGTGGCTAGTAGGAGGTGTTGCAGGGGTTGGGCGGTCCAGTCTTTGATGTTGTCAACCCATGATTTCTTTTCGCGGCCTCTTCTTCTCTTACCCTCGACTGTTCCTTGCAGGATGGTTTTTGCTAGGGTGTTGTGTCTTGTGGTGTGACCAAACCACATCAGCTTTCTCCTCTTTATGGTGGAGAGCAAAGGCTCTTGGGGGCCCACACGCTTTTTGATTTCTTCTTTCACATAGTTATTGGTCTTGTGTTCTTTGTATGATTATCTGAGGAGTCTTCTTTGGCACTTGTTCTCGAATGCTTGGATTCTCCTCTCTAACTCTGCTGTCAGAGTCCATGATTCACAGCCATATAGGAGGATAGATATCACGAGGGATTTGTAAAGGTGGTATTTGGTGCAGAAGCTGATGTTGTTGCTTCAGATGATCCTCTGGAGTCTGACTAGAGCAGATGTTGCTGTTGCAATGCGAGCTTTCACTTCATTGTTTGATGTGCCATCTTTTGTTAGGATGGAGCCTAAGTATTTGAATTGGCTCACCTCTTCTAGTATTTCTCCATTCATCTTTATTTCCGTGATGTCATTACTCACGCTGTTGACCATGATCTTTGGTTTTTCTGTACTGACCTCCATGCCGTATGCGCTCGCTCGATCTGTTAAATTGTCTGTGAGGATTTGCAGTTCTTGTTTGCTGCTGCCCATGAGGTCAATGTCATCTGCAAATCTGAGGTTGCAAAGGGGTCTTCTACCAATGGAGATGGAAGTGTGGTGGTTTTGCAGTGTCTCTGTCATGATGTTTTCGAGGAAGAGGTTGAAGAGTACAGGTGAGAGAAGGCAGCCCTGGCGAACCCCAACCGTGGTCTTGAAGAACTCGCCCACGTGATTGTTCATGAAAACTGCACTTTTTGCGTTCTCGTACAGAGCCTTGATGACTTCAATTAGGCAGCTGTCAATGTTGAAGTGCCTGAGTACTTGCCAGAGGCTGTCATGACATACCCTGTCAAAGGCCTTTTTGAAGTCTATGAAATTGTGGTACAAGTCTTTTTGGTGTTGGAAATGCTTCTCTATCAGAATTCTCAGATTGAAAATTTGTTCCAGTGTGCTGCGTTTTGGTCTAAAGCCCGCTTGTTCTTCTGCCAGGAGTTTTTCCGCTTGGTTTTTCAGTCTGTTGAGGACTACCTGCAGCATGATCTTGCTAGGATGACTTATGAGACTGATGGTTCTGTAGTTCTGGCATTGCTTGAGGTTTCCTTTCTTTGGCAGGGGTATTACAAGAGACTGTGTCCATTCTTTTGGCCATTCTTTGGTGTCGTGGATCTTCTGACAAAGTTCTGTGAATCGCCTTGCTGTTTCATTCCCTCCATTTTTTATGAGTTCAGCTGGGATGTTATCGATTCCAGGGGACTTCCCCTTCTTCAATTGTTTAATAGCTGCATCTACTTCACACCTTAGTATTGGTGGGTCTTTATCTTGGTGTTCAGGGGGTTTGTCAGAAACTATGTTGGTATCTGGGCGTAGTGGGTAGTTATACAATCCCTCACAGTATTCTGTCCAGCGTTGGAGGATGGCATTGTTTTCCGTTAAAAGATTTCCTTCTTTGTCTTCAATAACAGAGGATTTAGGCTGTGTGGTTTTTGTTAGTGCTTTCAGAGTGTCGTAAGCTGTTTTGCTCTTTCCCTTGGCCATTCCAGCTTCAATGTTGTTGCATTGTTCTTCTATCCACGCTTCTTCGGCTTCTCTCATCTTTTTTCTCATTTCCCTGTGGCTATCTATGTACTTCTTTTAAGCTTCTTGACTTGTGAACTTTTGTTTCTTAAGTTCTCTTCTTTTGTCGCAGAGGTCAAGAACCTCATTTGTCACCCAGGGTTGTTTCTTTGTTCTGCTTCTTCCTAATGTTTCTTCTGCTGCTGTCGTTAGCACTTCTTTGATGTTGTTGGCCAGTGTGTCCACATCATTGTCGAAGGCTGTGAGTGCGGCGAACTTTCCTCCAATGTTGGCTTGGAAGATCTCAACCACTGTTGGGTCTTTGAGTTTTTCCAGGTCGAATCTTATGCGTGGGCTTTTTGGCTGTTGTTTTGCTTTCAGTTTCAGCCTGATGGTGGTAAGTACAAGGTCGTGGTCACTGCCAATGTCAACTCCTGGGAATGTTCTTGTGTTTGCCTTGTTTATGCTGGATTTGAATCTTTGGGGTGACAGAATGTAATCAATTTGATTATGAATGAGACCATTTGGTGAGTGCCAGGTTGATGTTCTGGATGGCTTGTGAGGGTGGAGTGTGTTAGCCAAAGTTAGTTTGTGCTTCTTTGCGAATTCCAGCAGCCGCTGTCCTCTGTCATTTGTTTCTCCCAGTCCAAATCGTCCTGTGGTTTCTGCCCAGGTGTCATAGGCATCAGGTCCCACCTTAGCATTCCAGACGCCTTCCACAATAAGGATGTCTTTTTAGGGCGTTTTGGAGATGACGTTTTCAAGTTCTTCATAGAATTCTTCTTTCTGGTCATCATCGTAGTCAGATGTTGGAGCATACACTTGGATGATGGTAAGATTCTGGGGTTTTGCAGAAACTCTGATTGAGATGAGTCTGCTGGATACTGGTGTGCAGCTGATGATGCTTGACACAATCTCTTTCCTGACAATAAAGCCTACTCCATGTTGATGTAGTTTCTCTTCTCCGCTGTACCATATTTTGTGGCCGTCTTGCGTGGTTGTTTCTCCGAAGCCAATCCATCTGACTTCCGCAAGCCCTAGGATGTCCCATTTATACCTCTGTAATTCATGTGTAAGTTCCTGTACTCTTCCTGTTTGGTACAGAGTCCTTACATTCCATGTACCAATGGTTGCCCCTTTAGCTGGAAGCTTTAGAGTTGGTTCTGCCCCAGTAGCACACTTGTCACTCCCACCCTGGAGGCTTGCAGTGGGTAGCGCGGTCGTTATTGATCCGGGCCTCGACCGATCCGGCATGTCTTTCTGTTTTGTTTTTCTCATCATGTCTTTTCAGTGGGCTTGAGGAAGCTTGGTGGCGCCCATCTCCTCTCCAAGACTCCTACTGGTGGGTAAGAATGCACCAGCCCCTCACAACGTTTCGCCCGCCAGTAGAAGCAGTTACCGGGGTGTGGGTGGGTTAAGGACCCGGACCCAGAAGTGAGAGTTGAGTGCCAAGTGAGGACCAGTGATCCCGTCCATCCCGAGGGATGCTACTGCCAGGTTTACAAAGGTACCACCTCTCCTTAAGCACCCCATACACCCCCGAGGGATGCTACTGCCAGGTTTACAAAGGTACCATAAAGTATCTAGGAGTCGTTTTTGACAACACACTCTCCAAGCAAAAACTCATCACCCAGACATGTCAGTCATGCTACTATCAACTACGGCGTATAAGTGCAATTCGAAAGTACCTGTCCACTGATGCAACATCCAAACTAGTCACTTCTCTTATTCTTTCACGTCTGGACTATTGCAAGTCTCTTTGGGCTGGTCTGCCAGCCTCATCTATCCACTCCCTCCAACGTATACAAAACTCCGCAGCTCGACTGGTCCTTAGAAAGAAAAAAATCTGAGCACATTACTCCTCTCTTGCAATCTCTCCACTGGCTGCCTGTGCCACAGAGAGAGTAAACTATAAGATCAGTACTCTCTGTTATAATTATCTCCACAAAACAGCACCCTCTTACCTCTGTGAATGTCTTCACGTGTACACACCTTCTCGTTTCCTCGGCTCGGCTGCAGATACCTTCTCCTAAAATATACCTAGATTCAACCTATCTACTGTTGGCCGCCGCTCTTTCTCTATGTCTGGTCCATCGATCTGGAATGACCTCCCTCTCTCCCTTCGGCAAAAGCCTACATATGACACTTTAAAATCGAACCTCAAGACACACTTGTTTCAAACCTAAGATTTTTGCCTTCTGTTTTCATCTCCTATTTGTCCCTGCCTTCAAGATTTGAAATTCCCTTCACCCCGTCAAAATGTATAACCTCTATAACTCTGTGTGTGCGTGTGTGTGTGTGTGTGTGTGTGTGTGTGTGTGTGTGTGTGTGTGTGTGTGTGTGTGTGTGTGTGTGTGTGTGTGTGTGTGTGTGTGTGTGTGTGTGTGCGTACGCGTGCGCGCGCGTGTGAGTGTGTTTTCGAATTTGCTAGATTTATTTATTGTCATTGGTTGCTTGTTTGTTGTGAGGGTCGAGTGCAAGCGCTTTGATTTGTTTTTACAAGATATAGCGCTATATAAATTCCATGTATTATTATCATTATTATTAAATTGTATGTGGCATTTGTCTTTACTTGATGAAAACTTCCTGGCAAAGCAACCTTTTCCTCCATAAAAGATAAGCAATTTAGCAGCTAGAATAGCGACTTTTATGAAACTGCCAGCGTACACGTATGGTCTTATAAGTGATTCCAGGGTGATATGAGTAGGACTGAGAGCTTCTTTTCTCTGACTGAGTGTTTAGTCTGGGGAACTCTAAACAGAAAACAGCATCACAGCATAAGCACTTGGGCATTGAATTTCGAAAATCAACTCCCAGACAGCTACCATGGGTCAGTTTTACAGGAGAAACAACAAAGTTTGGTATGAAATACAAAATGCAGACCTCTCCAGGTCTTTGAACGCATACATCAGTCTCTGAACCACCATGTTGGGTTATTTCAAACCATCCATGCACCTTCTCCTAATTGGTGTCATCTTTTACCAGAACTGGATAGGCTTTAGCTCGCGTGGAAGGGGTAACGTGTACATTCTCACACGAGTTTAAAGTTGTAATACAAAAAAATGAAGAACATAGGAATGGAAGCAAAACCAGGGCTAACTAACTCTACTTCTTTTTATCCCCAGTATCTTCATGTCTGTTTTATGGGGACATCATTCACTTCGTTGGGATGAGACTATTGACCGAGGCTCCCTGTGCCAATGCACGCAGAACACTTTGCGCACACGTTCTGTCTTTTGGAAGAGCAGGCCATTGTATGCCGGTAGGAGTGGATGACAACAAAATAAAAACCCAGCATGCACACAGATGTCATGTTTAAACACCATTCCTGAGAAAAAATCGGGGATTTGGAATGCCCAGGGCAGTTTGAGGCTGTATATGGGAACGTTCTGGCGGCTCCTGCAACTGCACTAGAACCATGTGCTAAGGCGACTGACTTTCCAATGGACCATTTTAGCGACGTGGAGAGGGGGGGGGGGGGTTAGGGGGTTCTGCTGCATTGGTAACAGCCTGCCCTCCAAATATTCTTACTCAGGCATTGCACTCTAGAGCACAACTCCATAGTCTCCTGTGACTGACAAATGCTGACAAATTCACTTCAAGATGTCTATATGTTATGCATTTGGGGGGCTATTTTTTAAAATAGTTATTTGGGGATGAATACTTGTATCATTTCATATGATGGCATCCTGTTGTTATACTTGTGGGTCTGTCTTTCAGATACAAAGTAAAACTGATTGATCAGTCTCCTGTATGTAATCCAGTAAGAACAGAATATATGTATACATAAAACAGCATGAAGAAATTGTTCGATGGGAGGATGCCACCTGACGTTTCTAATTTCAGATGGTTTCAATGTCAGTGTGATGGTCATAGGAGTATAGAATGAGGACAACATGTTTGCTGTTGAAACATAAACCTTGTGCTTTCCCCATGATGTTCCCGTTGCAGTTTTGAAAATGCAGTAAAATTCTGTTTTTGGTAAAACTCTTTCCAGGTTCCTACATCAATTGGCTGACAGTGGATCCTTTGTCCAGACTGGTCTTTTTCTGTGACAACGCCAGGCAGGTAATTTCCATGATGACCATGAAAACCATGGCTACTAAGGCCGTCATCAACAGCAGTGTGGACTCGGGTACTGATATTAAACTCAACACTGCTGAAGGGTAAGTGTGTGACAGATCAAAAACCAATATTAAAAATCAGGCATATTTAGTTTACATTAACAATTCCAACACATAACCATAGTTTGGTGGCCCAGAGATGCAACAGCTTTATAGAAAGCAAAAGGTCCGCAGTTCTAATTGTGTCCAAGTCAAGAGCTCCTTTTCATTAATTAAAGTGTGTCCAAGTCAAGAGCTCCATTTCATTAAAGTGTGTCCAAGTCAAGAGCTCCATTTCATTAAAGTGTGTTCAAGCCAAGAGCTCCATTTCATTAAAGCGTGTCCAAGTCAAGAGCTCCATTTCATTAAGTAATGAGTTGCGGTCTGGATACTAATCTTTTAGAGGATATTAGAAATTGACACATTACCAGCCACCATGGCGCAGTGGTTAGCGCCGTGGATTCCGGACTGGAAGGTCGCGGGTTCGAATCCCATAAGTCATAGGGATTTTTTCGAGCTCCGGCCGGCTCCTACCCAGAGTGAGTGTGCTGTGGGCTCAGTGGGGAGACTGGGACCACACAGTCGAGCTTCATCCACTTTACGGATGCGAATTTGAGAGTGTTGCTCAAATTACCTGACCAACACTGCAGGTGTCTGTATCTCTCGGGCCTGGTTGACGCCGGGATATATTATGACAGTAAGCGTAGAGAACAACCCTGTCAAGTAGTCTCAAAGCGGATGCACCTCCACAGCAGCATCATTACATCATCCTCATCATCATTGATCATCATGCAATAATACAAATTGCCTCTGATTCGGTGGCCTCCGTTGCTCTGGTCTCATGGTGACCTCAGATTCGGTTTCCCCATACGCTTCTGTGCCTGTGGTGAATTTGTGTCAAAGCCTTTGGGGTTGGGGGTTCAGGGGGAGGCGGTCGTTGGAGGGACGTTGTGGTGGTCGCCACCTTGGGTGGGTGACTCACTCAGTCTGGCTCCGCGACTGAGCTAATACTGTCGTTAGTAGGGGGCTTAGTAGGTGGTGTCCTGCGTATGTTAGCTCAGAACAGGCACCACTGAACACCACCAAAGTGACCCAGCAGAAGTGCAGGGCCCCTCTGGCTGGTGGCCCCGCGGCGGCCTAATATTAATGAGCTCCCTGTGGACTCCCGACCCCGGGGGTGAGACACAACGAATCTGGGTATGGCTGTGGCGGGGAGATTGAAATGAGCGGCGTGGGAACAGCAGTACGGGAGCGTCACAGAAGACGAGGCAGCAAAAAAAAAAAAAAAAGAAATTGACACATTGAACCCAGTCTTTGATTACCAATCTCCCGAAGAAAGGCAGCTTACAACTATGCCAAAACTATTATATCACCAGCCTGTTCTGCCATTCATGTGAATGCATGCTAAGAATCCTTCTGAATAGAAAAAAAAAACCTTCCTGGAATGTGAGAAAAGTGGACGAAATGCACTGACCCATGACATGAGAATACATAATACAGCATTCTTGGGCTCTGTGAGATACGCTGAAAAATACATTCCAGAAGCTTTCACCCCAGAAGATCACAAAGTCTACTTCAGTGGCAGTGAAAACAGACACAAACATGGAGGTGGATTCCTCATTCATAAAGACACTGACTGCCATCAAGAGGTGTTGACCAGCCTCTCGACTCACTACCATCTTCTGGCAAACTTCTCGACAGCATAAGAAATAAAGTAGAAAGAGAAATACCTGATTGTCAGGTACGACATAGACAATTTTAGAGCAGTAAACTTTAAGATTTGGTTCATGACTGACCAAACTTCAAGACTGGCGCGCTGCACGGTAAATGGCTCGCAGTTTTTTGGACAACAGTGCATGTCTTGTTTCTCTTTCAATATTTACAACAGACATAGCTGCGAAAAGGTTTGCCAGTTCCAATGTAACTGGCGGTCCCAGTTTTTCATCTTGTTCATATTCCTTGTTGATATCGTGCAGACTTGCGAAACTTGGTTCTGCTGTACATTCTTTACTGAGTTGTGTCTGTAGCTCATATCAATCCCGGATCTCCATCACAGTTACTATCTATGAAAGCTGTTTCCTTTTCTTGAGTCATCTTTGAGGGATCTTTTGTGGGTTGTTGTTTTTTTTTGCTTGCTCTTGTTGATTTATTGTGTTGTTTTTTGTTGTTGTTTGTTTTCTTTGTTTTGGTTTCTTTTTTGGGGGGGTTGGTTTGGGATCAAAGTCAGAAAGTTCAAGTTCCACATTAATTGAACCCTTTACTTCATAAGTTCACAATTGCAAAAGTGAGTAGCAGCTTGGGATTCGAAATCCTTCAGGTTTTATAGTTGTTGAACATATTTACATTATTGTGAGATGCATCTGTTTTTCAGTATTGAATACAAAGTTATTTTACTTTGATTATGCATGAAAACCATGTGAGTGGGTCAAATAGTTTGCATTTTCTGTGTGGAATTCTTCGATAAAATTATCTATTTCTTCAACAACCATTTTGTCATGAAGTAAACGATTGTTAAATTTCTAGTTAGATGAAGGACGTTGTATAGACTGTTGTCAAGCTGAGCTATGGTGTGAAAAACACACTCCTGGATGCTACTGCAATGAAAGGGCAAACGTGCATTACTATTATTGGCATGATAGACTATCTATACATCTGTGGTCAACCTCTTGAATGCATTCACTTTCACCTTTAAATACACATATAAATAAATAAATAAATAAATAAATATATATATATATATATATATATATGTGTGTGTGTGTGTGTGTGTGTGTGTGTGTGTGTGTGTGTGTGTGTGTGTGTGTGTGTGTGTGTGTGTGTGTGTATCTGTATGTACACCTGTCATACATCCATGCTTATGTATATGTGCGAATAAGCACACTTTTGAAGGTACATACGTACGGTTTAATTCAAATAATGATATATGCGTGTGTGTGAATGTGATTTCCAGCTTGTGAGTGTACATGAGTGCATATGTGGGCCTGTGTGTGTGTGTGTGTGTGTGTGTGTGTGTGTGTGTGTGTGTGTGTGTGTGTGTGTGTGTGTGTGTGTGTGCGTGAGTGATATTTTCCTGGCATTTTGTTAGTCTTCTCATTTCTTTTTCATCTCGAGAACACTTCTTTTTTTTACTGAGTATATTTTTTTCTTTATATTTGACCATCAAATTAATGTATCGGATAACAGTGTATAACGACACCATAATGTGACTGTGTTCAGAGTGATGTTCTGGACACAGTCCTCACCTCACAACACCATTCAGCGAGCCAACTACGACGGCTCCGACAGGAGGACAGCGGTCAACGAATCCAGCTATATCAAAGACTTTGCTCTGGACGTTTCCGGTAAATCAACCGATCCTCTTTTTTTTATTCTGTAGCTGCCGTTTGACATGTCCCTCTGCTGACTTGTCTGTTTGCTTATATTCATTAGCCTGTCGGCATGGTTTTTTCTGTGTTTCTTTTATCATCATGCATATCAACGTTTAGTAATAGCTAGCGTATGCAGAAAAGAAAGACGGGAAAAATGTCTTTAAAATGACTTGATAAATTTGGAGTAAGTAAAATGTAATGCTTTTATTTTCACACACACAACACCAAAACACACACACACAACACACACACCAAAACACAAAACACACAACCCAAAAAGTTCCCCCGCACACGCACGCACACCAAACCCCACAA
>CM060338.1:610504-613004 GCA_030674155.1 Stramonita haemastoma
TGCACGTGCTGACCCTACCTCTTCCTGGCCGTCAGGGTGCTGCTGGGGGTGGGGAGGTGAGTAGGGGGGTGGGGTGGGAGGATGGGGATATTTTGGGTGTGGGGTGGGGTGGGGTGGGGGAGGTGAGTGGAGTTATTTTGGGGTGGGGGTGATGGGGTGGGGTGGGGTGAGTGGGGTTATTTTGGGGTGGGGTGGGGAGGTGGGTGGGGGTGATTTTGGGGTGGGGTGGGGGAGGTGGGTGGGGTTATTTTGGGGGTGGGGTGGGGGAGGTGAATGGGTGTTTTTTGGGGGGTGGGAGGTGGATTTGATTTGATTTTTTATTTATTCATTTATTTGTTTATTTATTTATTTAATTATTTCGAGGATAATAGACTAAGCACTCATATGCTTTTTAATTTTTTTTTTACATCCAGTCCCTCCCTACAAAACGGATTAATCCGGGTTTCAAGTGTGTGATAATTCGATCCCCGATTGTGCCCGAACCCCCCCCCCCCCCCTACTCCACATCCACTAGGCCATAAGTGGTGGTCTGGGTGCTAGTTTTTTTGGATGAGACGATAAACCAAGGTCCTGTGTGCAATAATCATTTAGAGCACGTAAAAGAACCCACGGCAACAAGAGAGTTGTCCCTGGAAAAATTCTGTTAAAAAGATGAAAGAAATAAAAAGTCGCACTGATAGGAAACCGAATACATAATTATGCAGACAAGAAAAGAAAAAAAAATGATGGGTGGCGCTGCTCTTGTGGCGACACGCTCTCTCCGTGCCCTAGGGAGAGCAGCCCGAATTTCACAGCAGAGAAATCTGCCGTGACTTGAAGGGGTAAACAATAATTATACAACGGTTTGTTCCTTGGCTAGATCTCTGACCCCTACCCACTTTCTTGTCGTCAGAATTCTGATTTGATTTGATTTATTTAATTTTATTCTTTATATCGATAATAATGGAATAAAGCACTCATGTGCTTTTTTTTTACATCCAGTCCCCATGTGTATACAGTTTTGTCAATTTTGTCATCTGTTCCCAAGGGCACACAATGGCCTACTCTTACAAAAAGCAGAACAGGATTTAATGTGTGATTTGGGTGAGGAAGATAGGTGAGTGGGTTTGTTGTTGTTGCTGCTGTCTTTTGGGGTGGGGGTGTTTCTTGTTTTTGTTGTGTTCCTATGCCAGAGCTCCGAGATTCACCAATGGTGAGATTTTGCGTATGCGACCATGAAGGTAGCTGCATTTCGACTCTGTGTGTGTGTGTGTGTGTGTGTGTGTGTGTGTGTGGTGTGTGTGTGTGTGTGTGTGTGTGTGTGTGTGTGTGTGTGTGTGTATGTCTGTGTGGGAGTGTGTTGTGTTTGTGAGTATGTGTGCGCGCGTGCACGCGTACGCGCGCTCGCGCGCGATATCTATCCATCTGCCTATCCACCTACACACACATACACACATACACACATACACACACACTCTCTCTCTCTCTGTCTCTCTCTGTCTCTCTCTGTCTCTCTGTCTGTCTCTGTCTCTGTCTCTGTCTCTGTCTCTGTCTGTCTGTCTGTCTCTCTCTGTCTCTCTCTCTCTGTCTCTGTCTCTGTCTCTCTCTCTTGTCTCTGTCTCTGTCTCTCTGTCTCTGTCTGTCTGTCTGTCTGTCTGTCTGTCTGTCTGTCTGTCTGTCTGTCTGTCTGTCTGTCTGTCTGTCTGTCTCTCTCTCTCTCTCTCTCCTCTCTCTCTCTCTCTCTCTCTCTCTCTCTCTCTCTCTCTCTCTCTCTCTCTCTCTCTCTCTCTCTCTCTCTCCTCTCTCCCCCCTGACATACATACTCGCATACCTCTGTACCACACAGGGGGTGATGTACCCAGCCGCACAGGCCCTGTGGTCACGCTGGGCTCCGCCAAACGAAAGAAGTCGTCTGATCGGCTTTTCCCTGGCAGGTTAGTCTGTCACTTCTCTTCACTTCCCTTCACTTCACTTCACTCTTAGTTGTTGGTTGTTTTTTTTATAATTCTTTTATATCGAGGATAATGGAATAAGCTCTTATGTGGGTTTTTTTTATCCAGTCCTCGTGTGTATGCACTTTCGTAAATATTGTCATCTTGTTCCCACCAGGCACACAATGGCCTACTCTTACGAAAAGCGGAACAGGATTTAACGTGTGCGCAAGAAGGTCTTGCGCGTGCGTTCGCACACGAGGCCTCGGTTTACAGTCTCATCCGAAAGACTTTTGGGGAGAGTGGAGTCAGCACTGACGTTAACTGATGCTGTGCGCATCCTACTACTTTTTCTTTTTTCCTTTCTTTCTTTTTTTCTTTTCTTTTCTGGAGACGGGATAGCTCAGTGGTCAGAGCACTCGCTTTCCCCCAAGTCAAGTTAAGCAGCGTCGAGCGTGATTACCATTTGGATGGGTGACCGTTTGCGCGCCTTGGCTTCAGTACAGTTCCTCAGTTCACCCGGCTGTAAATGGGCATCTGCCTTCTTTAGGGTCAGGGAAGGTAAAGCAGCGAGGGAGAGAAGATGGGCG
>CM060338.1:628004-635504 GCA_030674155.1 Stramonita haemastoma
ATGTATGATTGTATGCAAGACAGATACAAAACCAAGCAAATAAACAAACGCATGGTAAACTGACGACATATTTAACGATTATTAAAAAAAATGTTCATTAGAAAAATACTCTAATGGTTCATGAAATTTTTACAATCTGAAGATGTGGGTTTGTGAAAGCACTCACAACAAATCTTTCATTATACAATGCAATCATACACGTTTGATAGATAGTAGTAGTAGTAGTAGTAGTGGTAGTAGTAGTAGTAGTAGTAGTAGTAGTAGTAGTAGTAGTAGTAGTATAGTAGTATGAAATTATCATAAGTATTTGGTTAGAAGAAAACTGCAGAATAATATTACGGGGAAGCGACAACAGTTAACATTTTTACATATCATTCTAAACAATACACACGTCATAAGCAAAGTAAAAGCAAAAGTGTGAGTACATAAAAAGTCAGCGTAATATAAAAAATGAATCTTTGCGTTCTGTACACAACTTCACAACAGAGTACTGCAAAACAAAAAAGAAAAACCAAAACAAACAAAACAGAAAACCCGAAACAGAATTCGATATGTAAAATTCATGCGCAAACAGTACATTACAAGTGTGTGTGTGTGTGTGTGTGTGTGTGTGTGTGTGTGTGTGTGTGTGTGTGTGCGCGCACGCGCGCGATTTCCTGTCTGCTTGCCTGTCTGTCCATCTGTCAATCTGTTCATGTCTGCTCACTTTATTCCAGAGGTTTTATTCTGTCATAAGAACAGGAAACGCTCTACTTCAATCTGAGATTGCAATCAAAACCTAGCATATGTTACGCGTAGACTATATCAGTGCGCACACACACACACACACACACACACACACACACACACACACACACACACACACACACACACACACACACACACACACAAGAATAACAGTACATGATTTTATGGCACACTGGTAGTGTCAAAAATCTGCAGTCCCCATTTCTTCAGGAAAAAGGTCACTGTGGAAACATTTCAGCATGACAAAAGCAAATGTGCACAGAATTTAAAAGATTACTATTAACGTAAAAAAAAATTTCATGCTTCAATTTTTTTTGCTCATTTACATGCAAATCTGGGATTTTGAAAGCTTTGACACAATTATAACCTTTCTGTCTGAACAAAATTTGCAATTTTTTTTTCTGAAAGTGAGCAAGAAGAGTAAAATTATTGCATCGTCAAGAACAATAAAATACTCATTCAGTCATCAAGCACTGTTACATAATATAGCAAACTTCACAATATTTAACGTGGATGACGACATGTTTAAAACCACTGTTGAGTGTCACTGAATTTACATCATTGATGCTTGTGATGTCATTTCTGTGCAACCGCAAACTCCCCACCCCACCCCATCCCCCACCCCCAGTAAAAACAAAGCAAAAACAAAAACGACAAAAAACAAAAAAAAAGAAGCAATATAACAAACCTAAAGTACAGATTTAAAACGAAAATGACATATTTCAACAAAAAAACCTCTAAACATCCATATACATAAGTTCTCTTTATATAGTAACAGTGATTGAACTATCTTTGCAGAGATGAGCTTTTAACGCACAAAAGCTGCCATACGTTTCAGGTCCGCGAATCACAGGTGACGTAACAACAACAGCAGTGACGTCGACAGGGCCAGAACAAAGATGGAGGGCTGGAGGAGAGAGGCTGACGCCAGGATTTCTGTTGTTCGGGGATCGATCATCACCTGACCCCCTGAGACACACACACACAAAAAAAAACAGAATATGTCAGACACCACAAATGTTCGTTTCTCTGGATTTTTGAAAAAAAAACACACAAAAAACTCCAAAGCAGACCACACAAATCGAAAAATCAGACCACACAAATGTTCGTTTCTCTGGATTTTTGGGGGGAAAAGAGCAGACCCCACAAATCGACAAATCAGACCACACAAATGTTCGTTTCTCTACATTTTTGAAAAATCAGACCACAAAAATGTTTTCTCTATATTTTAGAAAAATCAGACCACACAAGCGTACGTTTCTCGGTATTTAAGAAAAGATCATACTTCACAAATGTATGTTTCTCTGTATTTTACTAAATTTAAGGAGGGAAATTAGACCACACAAACGTTCGTTTCTCTACATTTTAGAAAAATCATACCTCAAAATGTATGTTTCTCTGTACTTTGAAAAATCATACCTCATAAATGTTCGTTATTTCTATATTTTAGAAAAACCAAATCGCATAAATGTTCGAGGTTTTTTTCCATATCTTACAAAAATCAGACCACACCAACAACAACAACCACAAAACAACCAAAACAAAAAAACAGCCACAAAACAACCACCACCCAACCCCAACCACCACCCACACCCACACCACCACCCCCAATCCCCACAAACGTTACCCAGGGTGAAGAACAAAGGAGGCGACTTCTTGCCGTCCCCGCCATCACTGGTGCCCAGGACCCGGAGCTTGTAGAGCTGGTCCTCCTGGATGCCGTGCAGCACACCTGAGAACACCTTGGGGAAGGCCGCCACCTTGGCCGTGCGTATGTCTTCCGTGAAGGGCCAGTACCATACCTGACCACACAGACAATGACAATGACAATGACAAAGGTTTATTGTGTCAGGCAAGATGCCCATTCACAAGGGGACAGTGGGAAGGGGGCTGGGCACAAAGCACAAAAAGTCATTCTGAGAACTTCATGCATTACATCCCAAATTAACATCATGGCGTGGATTCCATAACATGGTTACAGGATAGATTGAAATCCTTTATATATACATAAGCTTTTTTTTTTAGCCCTTACAATAGGAACTGGTAAGAGGGAGGAATTTCCTCCACAAGACTGTACACAGAGAGAGAGAGAGAGAGAGAGAGAGAGAGAGAGGAGAGAGAGAGAGAGAGACAGAGACAGAGACAGAGACAGAGACAGAGAGACAGAGAGACAGAGAGACAGAGAGAGACAGAGACAGAGACAGAGACAGAGAGAGAGACAGAGAGAGACAGAGAGAGACAGAGGGAGGGAGGAGAGAGACAGACAGAGAGAGACAGAGGGAGGGAGGGAGGGAGGGAGGGAGGATGAGAAAGAGAGAGAGGGATGGAGAGAGAGAGAGAGAGAGAGAGAGGAGAGAGAGAGAGAGAGAGAGAGAGAGAGAGAGAGAGAGAGAGAGAGAGAGAGAGAGAGAGACAGAGAGAGAGAGAGAGAGAGAGAGGAGAGGGAGAGGAGAGAGAGAGAGAGAGAGAGAGAGAGAGAGAGAGAGAGAGAGAGAGAGAGAGAGAGAGAGAGAGAGAGAGAGAGAGAGAGAGAGAGAGAGAGAGAGAGAGAGAGAGAGAGAGAGAGAGGAGAGGGAGGAGAGAGAGAGAGAGAGAGAGAGAGAGAGAGAGAGAGAGAGAGAGAGAGAGAGAGAGAGAGAGAGAGAGAGAGTGAGAGAAAGAGAGAGGAGGGAGAGGAGGGAGAGAGAGAGAGAGAGAGAGAGAGAGGGGTTGGGGAGGGAGGGAGAGAGAGAGAGAGAGAGAGAGAGAGATGGGAAGGAGGAAGAGAGAGAGAGAGAGAGAGAGGAGAGAGAGAGAGAGAGAGGGGGGGGGGGGGACAGTGAACCGAAGTGATCTGTTTCAGGTTTCCAGTCCACCCAGCTGTAAATGGATACCTGCCATCTTTAGGGTCAGGGAAGGTAAAACAGCGAGGGAGAGGAGATACACAGGTTATGGGACACCTTTACCTTTTACCTTTTATATATATATATATATATATATATATATATATATATATACATATATATATATATATATATATGTAGAGAGAGAGAGAGAAAGAGACAGACAGACAGACAGACAGACAGACAGACAGAGAAAGACAAAGTAAGACAGAGACAGAGAGTCAGAGAGAGAAAGAGAGAGGGAGAGGAGAGAAGAAGAATTAAGAAGAAGAACAAGAAAAAGAATTAAGAAGAAGACGAATGATAATGATATCGATAATTATAATAAAATTGACATAACGCTACATCCTGCAAAAAACAAACCCAAACCAAAACGCTCACATTCAACCTACACAACACACAAAGCAGCCACTAACCACTACACCTCTCTGCTCTCACCAAGACGGATGACGGGTATAGATAGGGTACCTACCGAGGCCTTGACTTACCTTGAAGCCAGACACGGGAGACTCCATTTGCTCCGTGGAGATACCCCGCCACGACACCTGGACACTCTCGGGGCCATGGGAACCCACCCGCACATATTCCGGGTAGTGCAAGGGAGCTGCACACACAGTCAGAGAGGGGTGGGTGTGTGTGTGTGGGGGGGGGGGGTTGTTGTTTGTGAGGGTGGTGAATTGATGGATCGTTGATTGGTGAAAAGAAACGCTGTAGTGCACTGTGGGATATTGATATGTGTGGTGTGGTGTGGTGTGGTGTGGTGGTGTGGTGTGGTGTGGTGTAGTGTGGTGTGGTGTGGTGGGGTGTGGTGTGGTGGGGTGGGGTGTGGTGTGGGTGTGGTGTGGTGTGGTGGGGTGGGGTTGTGGTGTGGGTGGGGTGTGGTGGGGTGTTGTGTGGTGGGGTGGGGTGGGTGTGTGGTGTGGTGGGTGTGGGTGTGGTGTGGGTGTGGTGGGGTGGGGTGTGGTGTGGTGGGGTGGGGTGTGGTGTGATGTGGTGTGGTGAAGAGTAGTGTAGTGTTTTGTGGTATGATATGGTGTCACTACACCATACCACATCACACCACAGAACACTACACTACTCTACACAACACTATATGCACTACCCTATACTACAATACACACAGGTTATACCCTTTAGCAGGGTGGTGGCAATTTTGGCCGTTGATGGCAGGGATAGCTTATATGAGATGAAGCAGGATGGGGACATCTTAGGTTTGAAATAAGTCTGTCTTGAAGCTGGAATTTAAAAAAACATTAAGACATTATGAGGGACGGGATAGCTCACTGGTCAGAGCACTCGCTTTCCCCCAAGCAAAGATTAAGCAGCATCGAGCGTGGTTACCAAGTGGATGGGTGACCGTTTGCGCGCCTTGGCTTCAGTACAGTCCCCCCAGTTCACCCAGCTGTAAATGGGTACCTGCCCTCTTTAGGGTCAGGGAAGGTAAAGCAGCGAGGGAGAGGAGATGGGCGCCGCCCTCAATATGCTGGCCCCTAGAGAGGCTGAGGTCTCTGATGCCTCGCTCCCCTACGACTAACAACACAGGTTATGGGACACTTTTATCTTTTTACTTGTTATAGACCTTAAGGGTAGACACAGGTCCAGAAGTGCCCCAAATCATGAGGGTGTTTTTTTTATAGAATAAATAATTGCTGGATACATTTACAGTTCAGGCTGTAAAAAAATGACTGTAGAAATATGCTTTTTCAACTTGTTAGAGATTAAAAAAAAAAAAAAGTTTAGGAGTTCGAAATATTTTGTTTTGGCGGCCATATTTGATCGTTTCCATGGCAACAGTGCAGAAAACTGAGTAAGTAATTCTTGGATTTTTAGGCGTTACAAGTGATGCCCTTTCAATATATGGTATAACTTTTGACATGGCCTTGTAAACAAAATTTCATCAGTTTCGACCCCCATGTCCCACCTTAAGACATTAAGAGGGACAGGATAGCTCACTGGTCAGAGCACTCGCTTCCCCCAAGCTAAGGTTAAGCAGCATCGAGCGTGGATACCAAGTGGATGGGTGACCGTTTGCGCGTCTTGGCTTCAGTACAGTCCCCCCATATCACCCAGCTGTAAATGGGTACCTGCCCTCTTTAGGGTCAGGGAAGGTAAAGCAGCGAGGGAGAGGAGATGGGCACCGCCCTCAATATGCCGGCCCCTAGAGAAGCTGAGGTCTCTGATGCCTCGCTCCCCTACAACTAACAACACAGGTTTCACTGCACATTTTTTGATGATATTGCTTTTATTTTACTTTTATTGTCTGGCTATGTAATATACTGTGTATTGTATGTGCATGCATTTTTCCTTTTTTTTTTTTGCTAGTCAAATTTTTCACGTTCACATGTAACCTATTTAAACTGATTTGATTGTACAGCGCGGTGAAGCCATGTTTTTTTTTTAATTTGCGCTATGTAAGGCTCCATTTTTTATTATTATTATTATTATTATTATTATTATTATTATTATTATTATTATTATTATTATTTCATCATTATTATTATTATTATTATTACTACTACTACTATTAGGTTTTGGGACACTTTTACCTTTTTTTTCTTTTTTTCTTTTTTTTTTTTACCTTTTTTCAGACCTTATTAAGGTAAAGGTGAGAGTGATGACTTACCTTCATAGTTTGTGTTGAGGTAGTAGCAGCCACTAGGACGACTGAGACCTGCCGAGTTGAACACCTGCACGTTCACCCAGTAATCGTCGTTGGCGAAGAGACCGATTACCGCCCCTTGCTTTGCTGTCCCGTAATGGCGGATGAACCGGATCATCTCCCTTTTCTCGAAGCCGTCGCAGTTCTCTCCCCTGCCTCCCCAGTGCCACCAGTTGATCTTGGCGGACAGGCAAAAGCGGTTGATGATTTTTTATTCTTTTATATCGAGGATAATGGAATAAGCACTCTTGTGCTTTTTTTCATCCAGTCCCCGTGTGTATGCAGTATTGTAAATGTCATCTGTTCCCACCGGCACACGATGGCCTACACTTACGAAAAGCGGAACAGGATTTAACGTGTGCGCAAGGTGTTTCTGCGTGCGTTCACACACGGGGCCTCGGTTTAAAGTCTCATCCGAAGCGTGAGATGCGCAAGCGTGTATGTTTTATATACATACATACATACATACATACATACATACATACATACATACATACATACATACATACATACATACATACATACATACATACATACATACATATATATATATATATATATATATATATATATATTCATATATTCATATATTCATATAATGTATGTGTGTGTACAATACAAACCTTTGATGTACAAGCACGTACGTTTTACTTATAAACTGATCTGATGTGCAAGCATGTACGTTTTATATATACATATACATATATAAAGAAACAGTTGATGTGCAAGCGTGTATGTTTCTTTTATATATATATATATATATATATATATATATATTATATATATATATATATATATATATATATATTCATATAATGTATGTGTGTATACAATACAAGCCTTTGATGTACAAACATGTATGCTTTACTTATACATATATTGATCTGATGTACAAGCGTGTATGTATTGCTTACACATAAGTTGATACGATGTACAAGCGTGTATGTTTTACAAGTTGATACGGTGTACAAGTGTGTATGTTTTACTTATACATAAGTTGATACGGTGTACAAGTGTGTATGTTTTACTTATACATAAGTTGATACGATGTACAAGCGTGTATGTTTTACTTATAGATAAGTTGATATGATGTACAAGTGTGTATGTTTTACAAGTTGATACGATGTACAACCCCCTCTCTCTCTCTCTTCCTTCTCCCCCTCCCCCCTCTCTCTCCATGTCTCTCTCTCTTCTCTCTCTCCTCTCTCTCTC
>CM060338.1:645149-657649 GCA_030674155.1 Stramonita haemastoma
CATATATTTTGCGTGCATTCATCTCTCACATATCAAAACTGGACTTGTGGATAATTAATTAATTAATTAATGTACATGCTCTGTGAGAACACACAGTGATGACTGAGAATTCCCCTGGCTTTTTGTGTGAATTTGAAAATGTTCTCTTTTTTTTTTTGGCATATTTTTTTCATGTTTCTGATTAATGACTCGCAGCGATACACATTTTTTTTTTTTTTTTGGTTCCCCTATCTTCTCCTTCACCTGTTCTGTCTCACTCGTCTAGTGTTATGGTGCAGCACTCGGCCTCAAGTCCTCCTGAAATAAATGTGTTAACCTTTTCCCTACAGGTAACCCCGCTAATGGGTAACCAACCTTCTACTAACCTTTCCCTTCGTACCACCCACTACTGGGTTACAGAAGCTTACAAATGTGCTTGTGTACAGGGAAAGAGGGGGTGTTCTTCTTGAACGTAGGAAAAGAGTTAAATGAATTAAACACTGCCAAATACTTTTTGGTCACTTTATGTTTCGACCCCCATGTCTTTGATTTCAGCAACATTTCACTCACACACCAACAACATCCAGACACTTGCTAAGCTCTTTGTGTTCACTCTTTTTCAATTTTTTGTTTGTTTTGTTTTTTGGTTGCTCTAAGAGGTCTGTAGATGTGTTTAACTTTAATGGTTCATTTCATACGGCAGTCAGGTCCTATTGAGGCTCCCCCATTAGAAGTATGGTGTCAAGTTTGATTCGTTGTGTTCCTTTGTGTGTGTGTGTTCTTTTATGGTGTTTAATTTAAAAGATTTTTGTTTGTGCTTTTTTACCAATGGAGAAGCTGTCCCAAGCTGAAGATAATTAAAATGTTATGAAAACCATGATGCTGTGTCGAGTGGTGGAGAGATGGTGTTGTTGAATGCTTGCGTTTGAACTCTGTGTGTGTGTGTGTTTGCATGCATGCCAGGCAATGTGTGGTTTAATATAGTGCATAAGTGTTTCTGTGTGTGTGTGTGTGTGTTTGCATGCATGCCAGGCAATGTGTGGTTTAATATAGTGCATAAGTGTTTGTGTGTGTGTGTGTGTGTTTGCATGCATGCCAGGCAATGTGTGGTTTAATATAGTGCATAAGTTGTGTGTGTGTGTTTTGAAAAACAAAACAAAACGGACTCTGCTTTAGCCATGTAACTTGTAAGTTGAAGTGAAAATACCCTGGTTTTTGGTGATCATAATACACCTGGTAGATGTATGAAAAATGCACCAGGTAACAAAACACTTATTTCTTTGTCATTGTAATTCAAAAAAATAATTTTCCTCTAGAGGATACTTTGAAAAACAAAACAAAACACACAAAAAAACAAGACACTCAGTAGTTTAAAGACTTTATCCATTTTGTCTGACCTGGCTCAAATTTGCTCCCCTGAGTGAACACATTTTTTGTTCAAAGGTGCTGATGGTCAGAAAGGTGTTTTCACCATCTATGATCCCATATTGCCATAATATCTTATCTTGCGCGCCTTAACTTCAGTGCAGTTCACCCAGCTGTCAATGGGTGCCTGCCCTCTTTAGGGTCAGGGAAGGTAAAGCAGCGAGGGAGAGGAGATGGGCGCCGCCCTCAATATGCTGGCCCCTAGAGAAGTTGAGGTCTCTGACGCCTCGCTCCCCTATGACCACCTAGGTTATGGGACACCTTTACCTACCTTTACTAATAGGGCCTATGGCAAGAAGAATCTATAATAATATATATATATATATATTTTTTATTTTATACCACTTTTATGTCACAGCAGATTTCTCTGCGTGAAATTTGGGCTGCTCTTCCCGGGGAGAGCACGTCGCCACAAGTGCAGCGCCTACCCATTATTATATATTATAGCTCCTGGCGAGATCATACATGTAGAAGAAATGCCACTCTCGTTGAAAAACAAAAGTGTTGATGACAATAAATTAGGAGATAAAGGGAGGCAGTTCTCTAATGCCAACGCAATTGCCTGGGGAAGGGAGAGCATCCTGTGTTTCACACACACAAATCTGCCATCACCATTACAATACAATACCTGCTGAATGTGAATGATCACATTTGAAGACAAACAAGATAACTTAGATTTTAAAAGATCAACAATAGTGTCACTTTAAGCTTTGTTGTATGAACTGAGAAAAAATATACCCAGATATTCATTACCGCCCCCCCCCTAAAAAAAACAACAAAAAACAACAAATGTCATCATGTCAATAAATGTTTAAGTCGCAGCCTAAAAATGTTACGACTTTTGTCATATTTATTTTTCCGACTACATTCACTAAAAATTATGATAACGATAATAATAATGTATAACATTTCTATAGCGCTGAATCTTGTAAAGCAAACAAATCAAAGTGCTTGTATTCAGATCCTGTACACCATGCAACCGTCCACAAAATATTAGAATAAACATAGTCTATATCAAATTTATGCTCACACACGTGAGCACACACACACACAACACACACACACACACACACACACACACACACACACACACAACACACACACACACACATAATTGTGTACACACACAAAACACGTTTAGGTATGGTATATACATATACATTGTCATCTGTTGTTAAAAAAAAATCAACTGAAATACGCCAAAACCCTGTATTGTAATCGAAAAAAAAGTAGACCAAAGTATAAAGCTTTTTAAAGCATAAAACAAATATTACATTTCACCAGAAATGATGACTTGATTATTCAGAGACAGACATAAAAGCAGCTGGGGGATGTACTATTTTCAAAGACTTACACCCTGTGCACTTGTGTGTAAGGAAAAAAGTTTTAACCAACTAAAAGCGTCAGACCTATGCATGGCACACTGCAACTGACTGTTGCAAAACTTTACCTATCTTTGTAAAAGAAGAAAACTTGCATGGTGTACGGACTGTGTAAATTCCTGCTAGTGAAACTGTATGCAATCACCTTAAATCTTAATATTATACACACCAACGGATTAGATGGGTGCATTAAAAACATGTCAAACTGCTCATTAAAATCTTGGTAAAAACAAATTAAAACAACTATTCAACTTCATACCTCTCAAGACAATGTGACAAAAAAACGGTTAAAAAATCATAAGCAAATGACACTTTCTCATAATTATACCCTGCAGAGATTTCTAAATCATAACGCTCTAATAAGACGTGAAGGGACGGGATAGCTCAGTGGTCAGAGCACTCACTTTTCCCCAGCCAAGGTTAAGCAGCATCGAGCGTGGTTACCAATTGGATAGTTGACCGTTTGCGCACCTTAGTTTCATCACAGTCCCCCAGTCCACCCAGCTGTAAATGGGTGCCTGCCCTCTATAGGGTCAGGGAAGGTAAAGCAGCGAAAGAGAGGAGATGGGCGCCGCCCTTAACATGCTGGCCCCTAGAGAAGCTGAGGTCTGTGATGCCTCGCTCCCCGACGACCACATAGGTCATGGGACACCTCCTTTACCTTTACTTCATGAGACTTGATAAAGGATGCACCTTTTCCCACCTATCAGTTCCTGCACTGATAGAGCAGCTCTCTCTCCTTACAGATTTACAGTTTGTGCTCTGGAACTTCATTTGCGTTGAATTAAGATCAGAATAGTGCATGTAACATGACGCAGCTGACACTTCATTTGCAACATTTCTGGTCCAGGGGTCTACCAGATCCAAAGCTAGGTGACGGACAATGTTGGTACTTAATTTTCGCTAGGATGAGTTAACTGTCATTCTTTTCCCCTGTCATACAGTGATACTACATGTACCGTTATCTTGGTGGACACTCAGTCCAAAGACTCCTCTGAAGTCGGAGTATGGCTGCCTGTATGGCGAGGTTCTTGGAAACAGTCAAACACGCAAACTTCTCATTGAGTGTACAGTTTCAATCTCACAGTGATTTCCAGGTGGGATGAGTGAGTCAGGGTGCACAGTCTGGGTGACCCCCAGAGTGTTAAGCTGGGAAACGCACAACAACAACAGCAACAGTCTAACGACAAAAGTTGGCTGAAATTGATAAGCACAGACTGAGATATGTTGGTCATGCAAACAGAAACACACAGACAAAGCTAATGACGACAGTTCTTCAAGTTAATGTTGAGGGCAGAAGGAAAAGAGGTAGACCACCAACATCCTACATTGCCAACATCACTGAGATCAGTGGTCTGGTAGGGAGGGCTACAGGAGATGGTAGAACTCAGCAGAGACAGACAGAGAGATGGCGAACCCTGGTGGCAATGTGTGGAGCTCCTACCAACGACAGCGGCGATGGAGACAGTTGAGTTGATATCGTGATTTCATAGTGCCCGTGTATGCAGGCCTATGTCACTGCACCACAGTGCCTTTGGAAACTTCGTGTGTACACCATGGATGTTGAGGTACTTGCACATCCTCCCATAAGTTCGACCCTGTTGACCCTGGCAAAACTCTGTAGAAAAAAGCCTCTCTGATAGGGAAACAAATACAGTTGCATGCAGGAAAAAGAAAAAACAAATGGGCAGGCGCTGCACCTGTGGCGACGCGCTCTCCCCGGGAGAGCAGCCCGAATTTCACGCAGAGAATTCTGCTGTGACATAAAGTGGTACAAAATACAAGTACAAAATACACGGGAAAGGGAAAAAAAAAACCCACCTTCGTCCATAATTCTCAGACTCTGGTGAGATTTGAACCATCGGCTATGAACCTCACAACTAGCACCTACCTATGTAGGCAAAGCTGTGCGGTCTGTCAAAGCCGGACTCGGAACACCCCCAATATAAAAAGGTAAAGGTGTCCCATAACCTGTGTGGTCGTCAGGGAGCGAGGCATCAGAGACCCCAGCTTCTCTAGGGGCCAGCATGTTGAGGGTGGCACCCATCTCCTTTCTCTCGCTGTTTTACCTTCCCTGACTCTAAAAAGGGCAGGGACATATTTACAGCTGGGTGAACTGTGGGACTGTACTGAAGGTAATGCGCGCAGACACCCATCCACTTGGTAACCACTTTCAATGCTGTTTCACCTTGGTTTGGGGAAAGCGAGTGCTCTGACCACTGAGCTATCCCGTCCCCTGCCCCCGATATTATATAGGCTATTAGAAAATTGAAAGGCCACCATAGAACACACAGGGCAGCCAGGGTGCACACCAGAACCATGATCAAATATGATAGATATAGATAGACAGACAGACACAGGGAGGGAGGGAGGGAGAGAGAGAGAGAGAGAGAGAGAAGAGAGAGAGAGAGAGAGAGAGAGAGAGAGAGAGAGAGAGAGAGAGAGAGAGACAGAGACAGAGACAGAGACAGAGACAGACAGACAGACAGAGACAGAGAGAGAGAGAGAGAGAGAGAGGGAGAGAGAGAAGAGAGAGAGAGAGAGAGAGAGAGAGAGAGAGAGAGAGAGAGAGAGAGAGATCAAATCAAATCAAATCAAATCAAATCAAATCAAATCAAATCAAATCAAATCAAATTCTTTTATTTCCAGGATAATGAATAAGCACACTGTGCTTTTATACATCCAACCCCCGCCCTTATCAGAGAGACAGAGACAGAGACAGACAGACAGAGGTCTGGATTTAAAGTCTTCTTTTAAAACTCAGACTAAAATTTAAAGCTTAGAGTGAATAGCCTTATAGCCTTCCACTTTTAAAGCATAGAATGGATTTATAATCTTCAACTTTTAAAGCTCAGAACCAATTAAAGTCTTTCTAGTTTAAAACAATGAGTAGATCAAGTTGAAGAAAAAATACTGGTTTATCAAATACAGTACGTTTTCTTAAGTCAATGAAAGGAATGACAAAGATTGATGAATACTTAAGCAAACAATCACGATTCATAACCACAGCACACACACGCTCTGTTTTGTTGACACAAGAAGGAAGACAAAAGGTAAAGGCACAAATAATACAACTAAACAGAAAAGGAAAGGGCGCCCTTAACAGCTACAGACAGAAGGGCACCATTAACAGCTACAGACAGAAGGAAAGGGCACCAATAATACAACTAATCAGAAAAGGAAAGGGCACCATTAACAGCTACAGACAGAAGGGCACCATTAACAGCTACAGACAGAAGGGCGCCCTTAACAGCTACAGACAGAAGGGCACCATTAACAGCTACAGACAGAAGGAAAGGGCACCATCTTGGGACCATTATGGGATCTTAAACGTGCATACTTTGATCTTTTGCAGTGTGTACATGAACAAAAGGAATTAACGCGCTAGCAAGCCTGCCCTTGACGTTAACCTGGGAAATCATCCCCCCCCCCAAAAAAAAAAAAAAAAAAAAATCCATACCTTTAATTCACCAGAAAGCCCACCGAGATTCGAACCCACGACTTCAGGGTCTCATAGGATTAAAGTCGAACGGGTTTAACTTCTTGGCCATAGACCTAGCAGCCTTCATCAAGACTGAACGTAATCGGTGGATCGGTGGTCTAGAGGTAACGCACCTGTTTAGAAAGCGAAAAGTCCAGGTTGGAGTGTGCGGTGGTTTGAATCCTGTTTGGGTCCCAAACTGTTCACCCATCCATTAGATCACGAGTGGTGGTCTGGGTGCTAGTCTTTCGATGAGATGATAAACCGAGTTCTCGTGAGTTACGCATCATTATTTAGCGCACTTAGAAGAACCCACGGCAACAAGAGAGTTGTCCCTGGCAAAATTCTGTAGAAAAAAAGTCACTCTGATAGGGAAACAAATACAATTGCAGACCGGAAAAAGAAAAAAAAAAAATAGGCGTTGCACTTGTGGTGACGCACTTTCCCCAGGGAGAGCATCCTTAATTTCACGCAGAAAAATCTGCTGTGACATAAAGTGGTACAAAACACAAATACAAAATACAAACATCAGTGCTGACTCCAATCTCCCCAAAAGTCTGTCGAATGAGACTATAAACCGAGGCCCCGTGTGTGAACGCACGCAGAACATCTTGCGCACACGTTAAATCCTGTTCCGCTTTTCGAAAGAGTAGGCCATCTTGTGCCGGTGGGAACAGATGACAAGATTTACAAAAACTGCATACACACAGGGACTAGGCGTTAAAAAAAGCACACGATACGAGTGCTTATTCCATTATCCTTGATATGAAAGAATACAAGAAATGAATATAAGTCTATTCCATTATCCTCGATATGAAAGAATATACAAAAAAATATTATAATAAGTCAAAACGGTTTTAACCTCTGGGCGATAGCAGCCTTCATGAAAGACTGAACAAAATGTCTTCTTCCGTTTCTTCTTCTACTGCTAGGCTATACACGAGTCAGAGAGAAGAGTCTACCCAGGACACAAACGGTTTGCTGATAAAGAATTGTTGAACTGGCGGGGAACACCTCGGTTGCTGGGAAGATAACGAAGCCTGTCAGCTATAGAGCGAGTTCAGTCCACTGTCGGTCTGTTTGTCCGTCTCCTTTGCTTATCTAGAGTGTTGAGGGGGTTTGTTGTGTGGAGCGTGTTTGGATCAAATGGTTTGTGATAGTATTTTGTGTTGTGCTTGTGTGTGTTGTCAATGTAATGGTGGTTGCAATTTTTTTTTTTTGCTGAGGTTTGTGTTGTGCTGTGTTGTGCTGTGTTGTGTTGTGTTTGTGTGTATGTGTGCCTCCCTCCCTCTCTGTCTCCGTCTGTCTGTCTGTCCGTCTGTCTGTCTGTTTCTCTCTCTCTCTCTCTCTCTCTCTCATCTCTCTCTCTCTCTCTCTCTCTCTCTCTCTCTCTCTCTCTCTCTCTCTCTCTCTCCTCTCTCTCTGGGACTGGATGTAAACAAAAAAAAGCACATGGGTGCGTATTCATTATCTTCGAAATAAAAGAATTTGATTTGATTTGATCTCTATGTGTCATTCATACCGACCCAAAAGGTGCCCCATAGCTCTGAGTTCAATAGAAGATTAAACAAGCTCCCGCCAACGCCATGTTTCTGAACTAGTTGTATAGTGATAACATCACTGATTAGACTTGCTGCGCCATATTGAACTACATACAAATGGAGACATGACATAGCCCCGCCATTTTTGGACCAAACTTATGTGTATTTCCTGATTTTATTCGTAAGTAAACCCACTTTTTTCATGTAGATGTATCACTAGAACGTTTTTGTTGAAGTCTCTGCCATATTTTGGTGATTCTTTTTCGTCTGAACTCTGAGTGGTCTTGGAGTTAATGGCTAAAATGAGCTTCATGTAGCAGAATTTAGGATGAAAAACAAAACGCGGAAGTGGAGAAAATGGTTTCGCTGAAAATTTGTTTGGACAGTTTGACTTTCTCTGCTTCTTTTTTTTTTCATTGATTTTTAACAATATTTTCTTCTTTAAATCTTTTTTGCTTTGGCATTATTAATATTTGTGTTATTGTTTGGTTTTGGAGGGTATGTTGGCGATTTGAATTAAGATACATGTATGAAGTTTGTATGAATGAAGAGGTGGTTTTCAAATTGTTATGATGTCTGGGTGCCATGTTGGTGTCAGTCTCTTCTTCAACTGTTGGCCATTTTCATCTCCTACACAAGACAATGCGGTCTTCCTTCCATCCATTTTACGTCCATACTTAGGAATTCACTACCTCCTTTGCACACGCACGCACACATACACGCACGCGCACGCACGCACGCACACAGACACAGACACAGACACAGACACAGACACAGACACAGACACCACACACACACACACACACACACACACACACACACACACACACACACACACACACAACACACAGAGAATAATTCGCAAATGTTCAGGTTCTGCTTTTGGCATAGTTTTTAGTTGTTCTGAGGTTTTCATCTTTTTGTGTTCCCTTGCTTTGCTTTTGCTACTTATTGTTTGTATTGTTTGAAATCAGTATTGTGATAAAATCCTTCAAAATCCTTCATTTGACACATTCAAATCCAACCTAAAGACACACTAATTTCCTACCCATGTTCTTCTCTCACCACTACACCTCACATCTGTTCCTACTTTCAATCAGTCGTGTGTGCGTGTGCGTGTGCGTGTGTGTGTGTGGACTTATGATTTGTTAATTTTATTTGTGAACGGTTGTATGCGCGTGACTAATTTGAATACAAGCGCTTTGATTTGTGTACTTTACAAGATTCAGCCTTCTATAAACCCCATATGTTATTTATACTATTATTATCATTCTTCTTCTTCTTCTTCTTCTTCTTCTTCTTCTTCTTCTTCTATCATCATCATCATCATCATCATCATTATTATTATTATTATTATTATTATTATTATTATTATTATTATTATTATTATTATTATTATTGTTGTTGTTGTTGTTGTTGTTGTTGTTGTTATGATGATGATGATGATGATGATGATGATGATGATGATGATGATACACACATTTCTTTTAATACCAAGACACATCTTACTAGGCAGCCCTCATCTCTTATCCCCCCCCCCCCCCCCCCCCCCCCCCCCCGTAGTCTAATATTACATTAAGTGAACAGACGTAAAATCGAACACACACACACACACACACACACACACACACACACACACACACACACACACACACACACACACACAATAGTTATACACACACACACACACACACACACACACACACACACACACACACACACACACACACACACACACACGCATGAAACAGTCTTCTAGCAAACAACCTTGGACGCCATTTTCGAAACTAACATTGGCGTCAGACCCTAGAGAAGACATACCGCCATTGCCGAACGCTAGGCTACTACGCTAAATAATCTCCACCAGTGCTTACTCCCCCCCCCCGCCCCCTTCCACTCCACGACATGCCTGGTTCAGCCGATAACTAGGATGGTCTGGGGGACTGACCAATGTTTTGATCCTTTGTGTCAACTTGTTGTCTTCGTTGCACAAGAAGATTTTTGTTTTGTTTTGTTTTTGTTTTGTTTTGTTTTGCCGCGAACATAAAGCAGATCCGATGAACATATTCTTTCCGCCATTGATTAATCATCTTTTTGACTACGGACTAGCTATAATAATAATAATAATAATAATAATAATGATAATAATAATAATAATAATAATGATGATAATAATGGTAATAATAATAATACATGGAATATGTATAGCGCTATATCTTGTAAAAACAAATCAAAGCTGCTAGATTCATAGTGTTCTTACATCTGTTAGATTCTTTATTTTGGATTATCTTTTGGAAGTTTGCTTCTTCTTCTTTTTTTTCTTCTTAAATAAGTCTTCTTCTTCTTCTTCTTCTTCTTCTTCTTCTTCTTCTTCTTCTTCTTCTTCTTCTTCTTCTTCTTCTTCTTCTTTTTTTCTTAAATAAGTCTCTTCTTCTTCTTCTTCTTCTTCTTCTTCTTCTTCTTCTTCTCTTCTTCTTCTTCTTCTTCTTATTTCAGCGGGGTTATTCCTTTTGGCTAAGATTGATTTTTGACCCTCTGATGTCAGCTGAGACGACTTAGTTATTCAGTGGAACTTTTCGTCCTGTTGCTAAAATCCGGGACATAGTGCATAGGCTACCACATCCTAGTCCTTCACTCATGAAATGTGAAAAAAGAAAAGTTGCTTAAAATCAGTAGTGATCATTATCCTCCAAAAGGAAGACACTAATGGGAAAATCTATAATGTTCTATAATTTACATATAGACATGAAGGTCAACTAAGTCATATTCCACCCGGTGTTCCTGAAGTGTGTGTGTGTGTGTGTGTGTGTGTGTGTGTGTGTGTGTGTGTGTGTGTGTGTGTGTGTGTGTATTCTTGCGCTGTGACACTCTCTCTAAATTCATCTTTATTAACTGTCGTTCCTGATTATCTACCACAAGGACCTAACGATCTCAATAACTGAATGGATTTGAACACTGCTTAAAACAGACCCTGGTAAAAAACAACAACAAAAAGCTCAAGGCCCGCCCGCCCCCTCT
Source organism: Stramonita haemastoma (assembly GCA_030674155.1). Classification (NCBI taxonomy): domain Eukaryota; kingdom Metazoa; phylum Mollusca; class Gastropoda; order Neogastropoda; family Muricidae; genus Stramonita; species Stramonita haemastoma. Next base: position 655,976 of record CM060338.1, read on the forward strand.
GCAGGATATTTTAATGCTCATTCCCTATTTGGGGAAAAAAAGATTGTCATTCTATTTCTAAAAAACATTTCATTGAAAAGAACTTTTGTTGATTCCTCTCTAGACTAGATCTAGATCTCCGCAACGATGGTGGCAGAGTCCCCCTGATTCCTGATATTGTCAAACAATCTCTTTCAGAAACATTCTGCCATAGATCTAACTTTTGTCTCTCAAGCCTGGCAATCTAGCTAACTAGCTATCTAGCTGTCTGTTGTGTCTCGAGCCTAGCAATCTATCAAACTAGCTATCTAACTGTTGTGTCTCAAGGCTAGCAATCTAGCTAGCTATCCAACTTTTGTCTCAAGCCTAGCAATCTATCTATCTATCTATCTATCTATCTATCTATCTATCTATCTATCTATCTATCTATCTATCTATCTATCTATCTATCTATCTATCTATCTATCTTAACTTGTGTCTCAAGCCTAGCCTAGCAGCAGTCTACGACTGGAATCGATAGAAGACACACTCGACTCAATACGAATCACATTCATATACACAGGCCAGGCCTTAGTTTTAGTGTGAAGAAATGACTGTCAATAGATCTGGCCGAGAAGGTTCCAAAAGACAGCCAAAAAAAAAAAAAAAAAGAGTACAGAATGTATCAAGTTTTTCGTACTTTTTTAACGCCACTTCACGTAAGTGATCTTGGGCTGAAAGATATTTACAGTTTATATTCACTATTCCAAGGTGGTGTTTGTGTGCTGCTACAAAGTCTATTCCTTGATTCTATTCCGGTGACGTCAAAGAGCCATGTTGGATATCTGCTGGAATGCCGCATGTGTGGAGACCAAAGCTCAGATTTAAAGTGCATCTGCAGACGAAAGTGGCCAAGAAGTAAGCTAACTGAATATATACACAAGCTAAAGCACAACCCTCCAAGGAGGAAGAAAAAGAGGCAGACCAAGGAAGAGATGGGAGGACAACATCAGCGAATGGACAGGCCTAGAAATCAGCCAAATTTTGACAAAGGCAGAACAGAGAGAGGAATGGAGGGAACTGGTTGCCAAGTCTTCAGGGGTGCCCCCACGGTCGCCAGATAGATAGATAGATAGATAGATAAGAGAGAGAGAGAGAGAGAGAGAGAGAGAGAGAGAGAGAGAGGGGAGAGAGAGAGAGAGAGAGAGAGAGAGAGAGAGAGAGAGAGCACAATATTGGTCTTCGTACTGCGTGAATGACATAACAATGATATTTATATTTAAAAAGTCTTGAAAAAAACCCTCTAAAATCAATGAAAAATGGACTCGATTTTCCACAATGCTTTATCAGGTTAGACCACTGTGACTTACCATCAGATTTTGAAAAGGCTGAAACATTTGCTGACTTCTTTGCAAATGATAGTTATAACAACACAGGGTTTTCAGCTAAAAGCAGAATGTTTAGAGAGATTGAAGTGTGGAAAAAAAGGACATACAGATCTAGGCCTATAAGGATCGAGATACCTTATAAACCATCATTCTGTTACATAACATCATATCAAGTTATTCTGACTCAAACACTAGATCCCTCAAATCATGTGTACTATAAGGTTCAATTATGTCTCCGAACTTATTTAAAGTCTTGTAAACTGATAAATAAGATAGGAGACATAACTGAACCTTGTAAGCATGTTTCGAGTGATCTGGGGCTTGAGTA
>CM060338.1:675149-680481 GCA_030674155.1 Stramonita haemastoma
TCCCCCAACCCTCCTCGTCCTGCTGTTTCCCCCGGGCCCCTTTTTAAAATCTCCCCCCCCCCCCAAAACCCAAAAAAAGAAAACCCGAAAATTTGTTAAAATTTCATCCTCAGGGTCGGTAGTCCAAAGGGGGGGCCCCCAATATTAGGGCTTTTTGTGGGGGGGGCCCCCCGGGGCCGAGGGGTCTGCACTTTTTTCTGGGTCCCCTTTTTGGTTTTGGGTTCCGTGGGCCCCCTGAGGGGCCCTTTTTTTCCTTAAAAGGATTTAAGAAAAATGAAACCCCAAAGCAGGTAGAAAACTCCCCCAAAAAAGGCGCCAAAAAATCAGCAGAAATTTTTTTTTTTTTTTTTTTTTTTTTTTTTTTTTTTTTTTTTTTTTTTTTTTTTTTTTTTTTTTTTCCTCAGGTAGAGCTTCGAGGTTCACCAATGGTGAATTTTTTTTAAAAACGTCCTTTTTTGGGGCCCCCTCATTTTTGGTTTGGGGATACTCGCTTTCCCCCGTCAATTTTTAACAGCGCCCCAGCGTGGTTACCATTTGGGGGTGGGGGACCGTCGCGCCTTGGCTTCAGTACTGCCCCCCCCTTTTTACCCATTTAAAAAAGGGGATTTTTGGGCCCTTTTAAAAGGCCCCAAGAAGGTAAAGCACGGGGAGAGGGGGGTGGACGCCGCCCCCAATATCCCCGGCCCCCTAGGGAAGCGGGGGCTCTGAGCCTCGCTCAAAAAAAAACCCCCACGGGGTTTTTGGGCCCCTTTTTCCCTTTTTTTTGGGGGTTTGGGGGGCAGGGGGTTTTAAAAACCACACCAGCGTGCCCAAAAAATTTACCCTAAACCTCGGTTTTTTTGTCGAAACCCAGGGATTTTTTTGTGGGGTGGAGTTTGTTTACTGATGTTAACTTCGGGGGGAAAAAAAAAACCCAAAACCCTTAAACGAGTGCCATGGTAAAAATTCAAACCCCCCCCTAAAATACCCCCCCAAACAAAATTTTTTAAAGCCTAACCACTGAAAATTCCCCCCGCGTCAGCGTGTTAAAATTTTTAATTTTCCTTTTTAAATTGATTAAAAAATCAATGATTGTTTTTCCCCCACCTTTAAACCCCTGAGTAGGGGGCGGGGGGTTTTGTCTTTGGGGTGAGACGAAAAAAACCAAGAAAAAAAAAAAAAGAAGACAGCGACATCACCTACAAGATGTGTTTTTTTTTGTCCCCCCGGCCCGTTATCTATACTGTTTATTATTGCTGATGATCAATGGGAGGGGGGTGATGTAATATGCTTTATTTGGGGCTGTACAAGATTTTCGCTAAATAAATCCCTTTTAAATTAATTTTTAAATTTTATTAATTTTCCCATTAACTCATTCAAACAAACGACACCCCACGCGAAGGGGCCCGGGGGGGCCCATCAGGAAAACAGGGCAGCACAGCGCACATCCGGGGCCGTGAAGCCTCTTTTTTTTTTCCCCAACAAAAACAGACCTGTGGGAAGGGGGGTACTTCAACGGAAACGGCCCCCAAAACCCCAACTAGGGGAAACCCCATTCAGAATTGTTTTAATGTTTTGGGGTGTGTGTGTTTTTTGGGTGTGTGTGTGTGTGTGTGTGTGTGTGTTGTGTTTGTTTTAATTTTTTTTCGTGGGGGGGGAAAAGAAAATTTAAAACAAAGATTGTTTGGTGTGTGTGTGTGTTGTGTGTGTGTTGTGTGTGTTTTGTGTGTGTGTGTGTGCGCGCGCGTGCCCCGCATGCTTAAAACCCCTGTGGTGGTTCGTGCGTGCGTGCCCCGCATGTGGGGGGGATGTATGTTGTGCATGCAAAACATGTTTTTTTACATGCTCTCTGTGTGTGGGGTGGACCATGGTTATGTATTTCAGATTAAAACCTTCAGGACCACTTCAGAGGGGTGCAGGGGGGCCCTTTTTTTAAAAATCGGGGGGCAGTTTTTAAAAAAGAGGGGTGGGGGGGAGTGTCGGGGGCCTGACAGTGTAAAAAAACCGGGGGTTTTTCTCAGGCTCACCCTCACAGTCCCCGGGGCCCCTCTGTCCCGGGGTGTCTGTCCCCTCCCCTCCCCTTTTGGGCCCCTCCCCTGGGTCTGTCTGTCTGTCTGCCTGTCTGTCTGGCTGGCCCCGGGTGCGCTGTCTCTCCGTCCCTGGTCCCCCTCTGTCCCCTCTGTTTGTCGGGGGGCTGGCTGTCTGTCTGGCTGGGGGGTCTGGCGTCGGGGGTTTTTTCTGCCCCTTTTGGCTGTTGTCGGCTTTTTTTCTGTTTGGTTGTCTGTCTGGCTGTCCCCCCTTTTCTTTCGGGCCCTCGGTCCGGTCGGGTTTTTTGGGGGTGTGTGTGTGTGTGTTTGTGTGTGTGTTTTTGTGTGTGGGGTTTTGGGGGTCGCCTTTTTTCCGGCTGTTCCGGGGGGTCTGTTCTGGGGGGTCTGTCGTTTTGGGGGGGCCCCGGTTTGGGTGGCTGCTGCTGTCCCCTCTGGCTGGGGTTGGGGGGCTGGCCGTTCCCCTCTGTCTGGCTGGGGGTGCTGGCTGGCCCGTTCGTCTTGGGGCTGTCTGCCCGTCCCCTCGTCCGGCGGTCTGGTTTTTCCGTCGGTCGGTCCGTTGGGCGTCGGCGGGTTTTTTTGGGGGGGGGGCCCCCGGCTGTCTGGGGTGGCCCGCTTTTCGTCGGGCGGGGCGGCCTTCGGGGCCCGTGGTGTCCGTCTGTTCCCCGTCCGTCCTGTCTTCGGGGTTCTCTTCCCCCCCCGTCGTCCTTTGGTCCGCTTTTCCGGGCCTTCCCCCCCCCCCCGCGCCCCCTCCCTCGCTTCCCTTCCCCGCCCCCCCCCCCCTTCCCCCCAAACGTGCGGCCTTCGGTTGGGGCCCTGGCCCTTTTTTTTCCGGCGCCTTCGCCCCCCCCCCCCCCCCCCCCGGCCCGGGGGGCGGGGGTTTGGCCCCGGCTTTTTGGTGGGTTTTTTGTTGTTCCGGGGGGGGGGGCCTTTTTCTCTTCCCTGCTTTTTTTCCCCTTCTTCCGGGCTTTCTCTCTCCTCTGTGGGTCCTTTTGGGGGCGTTGCCTGTCGCGGGGGGGGCTGCGGGGGGCGGGGGGGGTTGGGGGTTTTTTGGGGTGGGGTTGGGGGGGGGTGGTTGGGGTGGGGGGCCCGTCCGGGGGGGCGGGGGGGGGCGGGGGGGGTGGGGGGGGTGGGGGGGGGGGTGGGGGCGGGGGGGGGGTAGGGGGGGCGGGGTCTGGGTTCCTTTTCCTTTTGGGCCTTTTGGGGCTGTAAAAAAAACCCCCCCCCCCCTTTCCTCAATCTTCCTCCCTCCCGGTTTCCTCTCCCCGGCCCCTCACTCCTTTCCGGGGGGTTTTTTCCTGGGGCCCCGGGGGTCCCCGGGGGGGGCCCCGGGGGGGGGGTGGGGGCCCGGGGGGGGCCGGCGGGGGCCACGGGGGGGGGGGCTTTCCTTTGTTTGGGGAAGAGTTGGGGCGGCTTCCCTTTGCCCGGGGGCCGTTTTCGGTTTGCCCGCCTCCGGTTTTCCCGGGGGGGTTTTGGTTGCCGCCATTTACAAGAACTGGGGGTGCGGGGGGTCATCGGGGCGCATCGTCAAGCGGGGAAAAGTATACCTCTTTAATCCTACCCCCCCCCCCTCCCCCCCCCCCAAACCCAAACCCCCCCCCATGAAAACCAAAATCCCCCCCTCCCCCTAAACCTACTCCCCAAAACCCCAAAACCCCGCAAAAAAAATAATCCCCCGGCCCCCCCCCCCCCACCCCAACCCCAAAAGTAAGGCCCCGCCCCCAAAACCCCCAAAAAAAAAAGGCCCCCCCAAAAAACCTGGTAAAACCCATTCCTTTTCAAAGACTAAACCAAAAAAAGGGAGATAACCCCCAACACGCAAAAACAACCTCCCCCCGGACACCCCCTCCCCCCCCCCCCCCGGGCCCCAAAACACCCTCCCAGCTGTTGCGACCATAAACAAAGCAACCGGGGACCCCCCCCTTAACCCGCGCCCACCCCCCCCTCCCCCAAAAACCCATTTGGGGGGGCCAACCCCCGCCGTTTCCCCCCCCCCCCAAAAACCCCCCACCCCCCGAGGGCCCCCAAAAAAAACCCCCCCCCCCCCCCCCCGCCCCCCCCCCCGGGGAAAAACCCCCCCCCAAAAAAACCCAAAAAACCCCCCCCCCCCCCCCCCCCCCAAACCCCCCAAACCCCCAAAAAAACCCCCCCCCCCCAAACCCCCCCAAAAACCCCAAAACCCCCAAAAAACCCCCCCCTTCCCCCCCCACCAAAAAAAGGGGGCCCCCCCCCCCCCCCCCCCCAAAAAACCCCCCCCCTTTTTTTTTGGCCCAAAAAATTTGGGGGGGTTTTTTTTTAAAAAAAAAAAAAAAAAAACCCCCCTTTTTCCCCCCCCTTTTCCCCCCCCCCTTTTTCCGGGCCCCGGGGGGGGGGGGGGTTTTTTTTGGGGGGTTTTTTAAAAAAAAAAAACCCCCCCAAAAAAAGGTTTTTTTCCCCAAAAAAAAAAAAAGGGGAAATCCCCCCCCCCCAAAAAAAATTCCTCCCCCCCCCAAAACCCAAGGTTTCTTTTTTCCCCGGGAAAACCCCCCCCCCCCCCCCGGCCCCATAACCCCCCCCCCCCGGTTTCCCCTTCCCCCCCCCAAACCCCCCCTTTTTTCCCCCCTCCGTTCCCCCCCTTTTTTTTAAAAAAAGGACCCCCCGGGGGGGGGCCCCCCACCCCCGGGGCCCCCCCCCCTTTTCCCCCTTTTTTCCCCCCCCCCTTTTTTTTTTAACCCCCCCCCAAAGCCCCGGGGGGAACCCCCAAAGGGGGGGGGGGTTTTTTTTTTCCCCCCCCCTTCCCCGGGGAAATCCTTTTAAACCCCCAAAAAAAGGAAAAAACCCCCCCCCCTCTTTAAAACCCAAAAAAAAAAAATTTTTTTTTTTTTTTTATTTTTTCCCCCCGGAAAAAAACCCCCGAAAAATGGGTTTAAACCCCCGGGGGGGCCCCCCCCGCCCCCCCAACCCCCGGGAAAACCCCCCCCCCCCCCCCCCCCCCCCCCCTTTAAAAACCCCCCCCCCCCCCCCTTTTTTTTTAAAGGGGGGGGGGGGGGGGGGGGGGGGGCCCCCCCCCCCCCTTTTTTCCCGGGGGGGGTGGTTTTTTTAATTAAAATTTTTAAAAAGGGGGGGGGGGGGGTTTTTAGATTGGGGGTTTTTTAAATTTTTTTTTTTTTTTTTTTTTTTTTTTTTTCCCCCCGGAAATTTTTTTTTTTTTTTTTTTTTTTTTTTTTTTTTTTTTTTCCCCCCCTTTTTTCTTTTTTTTTTCCTTTTCCTTTTTTCCCGGTTTTTTTTTTTTTTTTTTCTTCTTTCCTTTTTCCCCCCCTTTTTTTTTC
>CM060338.1:680581-683081 GCA_030674155.1 Stramonita haemastoma
GCTGCTTTTCTGTTTTTTATTTTCCTAAATGTGAACAAGACTTCTTCTTTCGAAATTGGTCGATTAAAGTAAGCATCAGAATCCTTAGACTGTACATGATCATCCTGTGTTTCCTTTGCAAGTAGATTTTTGAAATGACTATACCACTCCTCAACTGAAATATTGTTGCTAATAAGTTTTTTCTTAAATGAACATTTACGCACATTTGTCCAAAACTGTTTTTGATCACGAACTGATGACAAGAGCTTATCTAACATGACATTATTATATTCTTTTTCCTTGCGCTTTAACAACTGCTTATATTCTCTTCTTGCAACGCAAAAAGCATGTCGGCTACTAGTGTCACCTGTCTGTCCAGCTACTTTAAATAGTTTACGTAAGTTTTTCCTTGCTATTCTACATTCGCTATCATACCAATCATCCATCTGTCTGTCTGTCATAGCTCTGATTTGTTTTGTCATACATTCAGCATTTTGCATCAGACAACGATTGAAAACAGTCAATGCCTCGTCAGTATTCTGGTCAATAAGACTTACAGCTAGTTCTAGCATTTTTTTAGTTTCATCACTTTGCATTTGAGCAATATATGTTTCCTTTTGACTCTCATCCCAAACAAGTTTATTTGTTATTACGTTTTCACTACTTACATTTTGTTTCTTATTAGTTTTGACACAAAATTTTAAACACAGTTCCACAGGCATGTGATCTGAGTCAAACCTATCCTTAACTGTAAGCTGACATAAAGAATGAAAAAAAGCAAAAGCGTCACTTGACATAATGAAATAATCGTTTACACTACTACCAGAATCTGAGATGTATGTATAGCAACCTAGTTGGTCACCCTTACACACACCATTTAGAATACATAACTCATATGCCACACATAAATTCAACAGACGTTTTCCATACGTATTTGTTACTTTATCATGAGATTTTCTATTCATATTTACTGGTTGGCTTGTACATAATAAATCAAAAATATTTTCATTTGACGCATCTGTTGGGTTAACATCAGCTGTTCTGCTATTAAAGTCACCTGACAAAACAACAAAAACATCATCTATTTCAATAAACAGTCAGTCAAACATTCTTCCAATGTACTAATGCCACAGTCGATATCAAAATATGAATAAAATGGGGATCCCTCTGGTGGCACATATACACACATATACAAAATATCTTTCTCAGTATTCAACATATTCTTATCTATGAGGAACACCAAAATGTTGGAGTAGTCAACATCAATGAACTGAACATAGGAAGCATACTCTTTCTTTATAAGACAAAGGATACCACCTGAAGGACGGCCATGTTTGGTGAGAGAGAGAGAGAGAGAGAGGAGGGGAGGGAGAGAGAGAGAGAGAGAGAGAGAGAGAGAGAGAGAGAGAGAGAGAGAGAGAGAGAGAGAGAGAGAGAGAGAGAGAGACAGACAGACAGACAGACAGACAGACAGACAGACAGACAGACAGACAGACAGACAGACAGAGGGTTTTTTATCAGTGGTGTGTGTGTGTGTGTGTGTGTGTGTGTGTGTGTGTGTGTGGGGTGTATGTGCGCGCGCGCGCTTGTGTGCGTGCGCTCTGTGTATCGATGTGTGCATACGAATGCGACATGAGTGTGTGTGTGCGTGTGAGTGTGTGGGTACATATGTGTATGCGCGCGTGGTTCACTCTGTGTTTCTACGTGTGATTGTGCGTGCACACACACCATACATTTGCAAGCAGGTTGAGGCGTTTCAGCAGTATCACTGTACACAGTTTGGCTGGCCTCAAGACAATGGGACTGACATCTATATACGTGATTATGTACAGCAGCAAGGGACACCCAAAAAAGAAATACACACACACACACACACACACACACACACACACACACACACACACCACACACACACACACCCCCACACACACTACACACACACACACACACACACACACACACACACACACACACACACACACCACACACACACACACACAACACAACATACGCACATACACAACACACATACATACACACATACACATTCTTTTCTTCTTTGTAACACAATACTTTAAAAAGGTATTTCTTCTTCTACTTAATTTTCTTCTTTTTCGCAATTCTTCTTCGCGTTTTTTTTTCGCAGTTCTTTTCCTCAATTCTTCTATGCAATTCTCTTTCTTTTCTTCTTCTTGACAATTCTTGTTCTTCTTCTCCTTTGCATTTTTTTTTTCGTCTTCCTCATTCTTCTCCTTCTTTTCGTTTTTGTTCTTTCCAATTCTTCTTTTCTTCTTCTTCTTAGTTCTTCTTGTTCTTCTTCTTCTTAATTCGTTTTCTTGTTTGTAATAATTCTTCGTTTTAATTATTCTTCTTTTCAAATCATCTTCTTCGCAATTCTTCTTTTTCACAGTTCTTCCTCTTCTTTGACATTTTTCTTCTCATTCTTCTTCCGAAATCTAAAGGGGGGCACGGATAGACTAGTGGTCAAAACATTGCGCTGGCAATTTGACGACCCAGGTTC
>CM060338.1:688081-715669 GCA_030674155.1 Stramonita haemastoma
CAAGTTATTAGAAGCTCTCAATGAAATCTTTAAAAATCTCTTACATGCAAACAAGTGCACCTTCTCTAAAGACTCGTACTGTGTATAGCCCCAGATTTCCGAACCATACAATAACATTGGTGTAATTTGGGTATCAAACATTTTGAAGAAAACTCTGGCAGAATTGCAATGCATTTTTGATAAACATGATAGTATTTCGGTAGTGCATTTCTTTGCTCGTGTTATTCTGTCATTTACTGCTACATTCCAGCTCATTTTTGTGGACATGGTAACACCCAGATACTTGTAAGTGTTAACGACCTCCACTCTTTCCTTACCATAAAACCACTTTTCTTTTGATGACAGAAAACCACCTTTCCTAAACACCATCACTTTGGATTTTTCGAGGTTAACATTTAAGTTTAGTCGGCTGGATGAACAAAAGAGAGCATTTAGTTGACTTTGCAAACCAGTGATAGAGTGGGACATCAAAACAATATCGTCAGCAAATAACATGATAAACAGTTCCATTTCAGTTGGTGAAAGACGTATTCCGTGCTTACCTTGACTTAATATTTCTTGGGCGAGTTCATTTACAAGGAAGGAAAAGAGCACTGGTGACGCTACACAGCCCTGTTTTAAACCCTGCATGCAGTCAAAGAAATCTGAATATTCATTACCATTTCTAATGCAAGTCTTTACAGTCCCATACATGCTCTTCAAAATTTTTAACATTTTACCTTGTATACCGGTTCTCCACAAAACTGACCACAACACAGGACGTTTAACTGTATCGTATGCTTTGCAAAAATCTATGTATGCCACATACAGTTTAGCATGTTTTGAAAATTGCCTCTGGATGCAAGCATGAAGAGTAAAGACATGGTCTATTGTTGAATAGTTTTTGCGAAATCCAGCTTGGCTCTCATCTATAACATTATTGGATTCTGCCCATTTGTATAGCCTTTTGTTTAAGACAGCAGTGAAAACTTTAGATAATGTGTTGAGTAGAGATATTCCTCTGTAGTTATTTGTATTGTCGGTACTTCCTTTCTTATGCAGAGGTATAATGACGGACTTTGTCCATTCAACTGGATACACACTATTTTTGAACAAGTAATTAAATAGCTTAAGAAGAAAAGGTACAATAACATTTTCTGCTGCTTTAATAATCTCATTTGGAATACCGTCAAAACCAGCTGCTTTCCCATCCCCTAGCCGCCTAATGGCTGCTCTGACTTCGTCCTCTGTTACGTCACTGTCTAAGTAGTCATCTCCCATACCTTCCCCTGACTGCATGTCCTCTTCTTCTATCTCACCAACATCAGCACCTGCATTTAGTAGGGACTTAAAGTGCTCACACCATTCTTCTGCTGTTATCTCAGTGTGGTGTAAGGTTCTGCGCCGGGATTTACGAATGATAGACCAAAAGCGCTTTGGATTTTTAGAGGCGTCTACAAGCTCTTCGACTTTATTCTTTTTATATTCTTGTTGCTTCTGTCTAATTGTGGCTTTATATTCCTTCCTCAATATGATATAATGTGCTTTGTCTTCACCTTTTTTTGTTCTTTTATACTTTCTCAGTTGCCTTCGAGCAAGTCTTTTCTTTAGTAGGCATTCCTGATCAAACCACTTGGATCTCTGAGTAAAAGTTCTGCTGTTGCCCCCAACCTTCCTAAACATACTCTGTGCAGCGTTATTTAGATGATCATTAAAAATGTGCAGTGCTCTGTCAGCATCGTAATCGATCATCTGAATCGCTTCATTTATATTGTCATGGAATTCTGATGATGAGATAGAGTTATAAAAATTATCCCTCTCATCCTCATTCCAAATCAGTTTTCTACCTGGTTGTTGTTGTTGTTTTATATTGCATTGTTCTCTTTCTTTCTGAAACACAAATGTAAGGGGCATGTGCGATGATTCAACTCTTGTACCAATGCACAGATCCTTTATACTATCTGCTAAACAGTAAGTTGACAAGCAATAGTCAACAACACTGTTACCTTGATGAGACAGGTTGGTGTACTTGCTAGACTCTGCTATGTTGCACGAGCCATTCAAAATAGTCAGATCAAAAATGACACAGAAGTCTAAGAGAGCAGAACCAAAACCATTTAAGACATCATCTTCGGATACCCGACCATGAAAAACCATTTCCTCATTACAGTCCTGGTTTTGTACAAAGGCACCTAACATATTCTGTGTGTTAACTTGATAATCTGCTGTCCTTGAGTTGAGATCTCCAACAAGAAGTATCTCACTGTCTCCCTGTCCCTCCATGATGTTTCCTATCGAGATTTCTATATCATTTATATAACATGATGAATTTTTCGTATGGTAATATGGACTATTACAAGGTGGTACATATACAGGTATGAAGACAATATCTTTCATTCCACCATGCAATAGCTTTGACAATTTCATAACCAACATATGATCAAGAGACAAATCAATCGCATCTACGTATTTTGCAATACCTTTTCTTACCATACATAAGATACCCCCTGAACAGCGACCCTGATTAGAAAGTTTAATTGCAGGAGAAGTATATTTAACGAAATCTACAAAATGAGAGGATAAGTCAAAAACATCTTGTAGAAAAGTTTCCATAAGACACACAATATCAAAACTACTGACATAGCTTATGAAATCACTGTCTCCTAGTTGGCTGGCAAGGCCACCAATGTTCCACACTAGGAATTTTACACTGTTGGTGGAGTTTGTTGTATTTATATTTTCATCCAAATTATCATGTTTAGATGACAGATCATTGTCATAGTCATCGTTGCCATCATTACAGTCACCGTCGTCATCGTCATCATCATTGTTGTCATTGTCATCATTAACCCTATCATCGCCCCAAACCCCACCGTCATTATAGTTATCAACATCTTCACCATTTTCTTCAGTATTGCCATTCTCATTTGTATTATCATTATCCTCTTCCACCTCCTCCTCATGTTCCCCATCACCCAAGTCGCTATTATTACCAGGTAGCATATTACAAGGCCATTCGTCAGTTGGTAGCAACACATGGTTTCCGACACTGTCCGAGCTTTCTTTCTTAGTTGTTTCTGGAAGATATTCATTTGTACCCCTGGGCGGTGATACATCGGTGCGTAAGGGCGGGCCGAACTCCTACCTCCAGAAGGCAGATGGTGGCGTTCTCCCTCTGCCAAACCCGCGTGTTTGGCGTCCGTGGTGGCCGCGGGAGGAACCGCTGGGTTTGGCTCCTGCTGCAGACTGGTTCGGCCTGCGTGTGCCCACAGGTACTGAAGGGTCCGGCTCTGGTCTGGTTGCTTGCGGACTTCCTTCCCCAGCTGGCATGGCTGCAGCCCCAGACTGTGGTTTCTTCCTGGTATGATGTTCAATGGACTGGCTGTGAGTGTTGAATGTATACACTGTGTCCTCGCACACCACTTTGTCAAAGCTGTAGAACGCCTTCCTACCGTCAGCCCGCAGGGAGCGGAGAAGAGGCTGCAGGCTGTTTCTCTTGCTTCTTACTTCGGGAGGGAAGTCTTCTTTGACATATATTGTTGCCAGTTTGAGTTTTCTTGCGGCGCTCAAGACCAGTTCTTTGTGTTTTCTTGACTGAAATTTGACCAAAATGGCCTTACCCAGTCTATAGGCACCTTCTATGAGCACGTTTTCGGCTATCTTTAAGTCAGTTCTAATTACCTCACATACCTTAGCTTCACAGTCAGCCCACTGTTCGGAGACTGCATGAGGAATGCCAAAGAAGAGGAGATTCTTCCGACGGCCCTGATTTTCTGCAGCTTCCAGTCTTTCCTCCAGATGTGTGATCTTTTCCAGTAGCGAAGCGTTCTCCTCCTTCACTTCACAGCAAATGTCGTTCATGGCATCCACGTCGCATTGTAGAGTGTCACACCTGTCATACAGCTCGTTCACCTCCCCCACAAGTTTCTTTTCCATGTCTTCCAGTTTTGAGTCGATGTGGGATGACAGCGTTTCCTGTGATGCCTGAAGTTGCCGAATTGCGTTTGCCATTTCTTCCACAGCATTAGTCAGTCGATCTTCTCTGTCTGTGTGTGGAGGGGACTGGTGCGGAAATCCCTCTCCGGCCAAAGCATCAGGTGTAAATTGCTTCGCCTGGGTTTTCTCACTATCCCTATCTGTTTGTGTGGGACCAGGGTTCGGTTCTATGCCTGCCATCAGTAGGAATGCCAGGAGGCTTGCTACAGTCAGCATCCCAGCTGTGCTATGAAGTTTGAGGCCACGAATTCTTTTTGCAGCTTTCAAGGCGTATCTGGTTAGAATTTTGATCAGTATTGATACGAAATGTCCAATGGTACAACGGTAAAGTTGTATACCACATCCCATCGTTCTACCAAAGGAGAGTGAAGAAAACAAACCATAAACAAAAACAAAACAACAGAAATACAGAAATAAACAAATGAAAAAGCCAACAAAGTACAAAAATGCAGAGCGATTCAAAAACACGTCTTCACTCGACGCGAGCTAAGCTCACCCCCGAGAGAGAGAGAGAGAGAGAGAGAGAGAGAGAGAGAGAGAGAGAGAGAGAGGAGAGAGAGGAGAGAGAGAGAGAGGGGAGAGAGAGAGACAGACAGACAGACAGACAGACAACAGACACACACACAACACACACACACACACACACACACACACACACACACTACAGACAGACAGAGAGACGGCAGGGAGGGGATGAGATCGACACCAAGGGAAGCAATTCTTTGCTAATTTTTTTAACGGATTTGCGTCCCTTGCTTTACTGCCGCAAAAATGTCGGAGGGGGGCACCAAAAAGACAGGAACACAGCAAAAGCGAATTTGACTGTAGAGAGAAAAAGCGTGTTGCCAAGAGAACTATACTAGGCCCTTCTGGTGATCTACTTTTTTTTTAATGTCAACACTGGTCGATTCTATGGCAATTTTCAACACTGTCATTGTTTGCAAAGCGAAGGTAGTTTTGTACTATCAAGGTGTGACATAGGGGTTGTATAAAGAAGGTATATGCAGCTAAACAAGTTTGTTTGTGAATTTGTACTTTTTATATAATTAATATTCAACCATGCACCAAGTATGCCTGCCGTGTATTTCGGAAGCTATCACTGTCTGTCTGCTTCATTTTATTTTTTTTTTACGTTATTTCTGTTAAACTTGTTGAATATGAATATACCCCACCCACCCCACCCCACCCCACCCCACTCACACACACTCTCTCTCTCTCTCTCTCTCTCTCTCTCTCTCTCTCTCTCTCTCTCTCTCTCTCTCTCTCTCTCAGTGCTGACTCCACTCTTGCCAAAAGTCCTTCAGATGAGACTTTAAACCGAGGCCCCATGTGCAAACGTGCAGAACACCTTGCACACACATTAAATCCTGTTCCGCTTTTCGTAAGAGTAGACCATCGTGTGCTGGTGGGAACAGATAACATTTACAAAACTGCATACACACGGGAACTGAATGCAAAAAAGCACAGGAGTGCTTATTCCATTATCCTGGATATAAAAGAATAAATCAAAATCAAATCTCTCTCTCTCTCTCTCTCTCTCTCTCTCTCTCTCTCTCTCTCTCTCGCCTGGAGTTAACATCAGTGCTGACTCCACTCTCCCCAAAAGTCCTTTGGATGAAACTTTAAACCAGGCCCCTGTGCCAATACAAGCAGAACATCTTGTGTACACGTTAAATCCTGTTCCGCTTTTCGTAAGAGTAGGTCATTGTGTGCTGGTGGGAACAGATAACATTTACAAAACTGCATACACACAGACTGGGGAGCAAGCGAGGGAAAGAGAGAGAGAGGGCGTGGGTGGGGTGGGGTGAGGTATATTCAATTTCAACAAGTTTAACAGAAGTAACATATATATATATATATATATATATATATATATATATATCGCAAGTATACTTAGTGCATGGTTGAATATGTATTATATAAAAAAGTACAAATTCACAAACAAACTTGTTAAGCTGCATATCCCTTCTTTATACAACCCCTATGTCACACATTGATAGTACAAAACTACCTTCGCTTTGCAAACAATGACAGTGGTGAAAATCGCCATAGAATCGACCAG
This sequence comes from Stramonita haemastoma, assembly GCA_030674155.1. NCBI lineage: Eukaryota > Metazoa > Mollusca > Gastropoda > Neogastropoda > Muricidae > Stramonita > Stramonita haemastoma. The sequence goes on from CM060338.1 coordinate 694,119, forward strand.
TGTTGACATTTAAAAAAAAAAAAGTAAATCCCAGAAGCGCCTAGTATAGTTCTCTTGGCAACACGCTTTTTCTCTCTACAGTCAAATTCGCTTTGGCTGTGTTCCTGTCTTTTTGGTGCTCCCCAGAGTTTTTGCGGCAGTAAAGCAAGGGACGCAAATCCGTTAAAAGAATAGGCAAGTATTGCTTCCCTTGGTGTCGATCTCATCCCTCTCTCACTCTCTGTCTGTCTGTCTGTCTGTCTGTCTGTGTCTCTCTCTGTCTCTCTCTCTGAATATTTATTATATAAATAAGTACAAATTCATAAACAAACTTGTTTAGCTGCATATACCTTCTTTATACACCCCCTATGTCACACCTTGATAGTACAAAACTAGGGATAGGGGAGGGATAGCCTAGTGGTCATAACACTGCCCCAGGTTAGTTGTTTATTTATTTATCTATTTATTTGTTTATTCTTTATATCGAGGGCAAAGGATTTGTTTTAGTTATTTATTATTTATTCTTTTTTATCGAGGATTTAAAAAAAAATCATTTTATTTTATTCTTTTATATCGAGGACCATGGAATAAGCTCTCATGTGCTCTTTTACATCCAGTCCCCGTGTGTATGCAGTTTTGTAAAGCTTGTCATCTGTTCCCAGCAGCACACAAATCTTTCCTGCTGTTTTGCTTCCCCAGGTTAACTGTTTATTATTTATTTATTTATTCATTTATTCATTCTTTATATCGATGGTAAAGTTTTTGTTTTATTTATTTATTATTTATTTATTCTTTTCTTTCGCTTATTCGTTATTATATTAATCTATTCTTTTATTTCGAGGATCATAAAATAAGCACTCATGTGCTTTTTTTGACATCCAGTCCCCGTGTTTGTGTATTTTTTTTGGTAAATCTTGTCATCTGTTCCCGCTGGCCCACTCTTACGAAAAGCGGAACAGGATTTAACGCGTGCGCAAGATGTTCTGCGTTTGTTCGCACACGGGGGCCTCGGCTTATAATCTCATCCGAAGGAGTGAGTTACTGTTACTGACGAAGTTACTGTTTTGGTAGAGTCTGAGCACTAGTGGTAAGGATGAAGTGTCAGGAAGAAAAGGAACAATGCTGAAACAAAGAGAGGGCTAGAAAAGAGGGAAATCCTAGCAGAACATCCCCAGAAGGTGGGAATGATAATTATTTATACTGACATGCCCCCAGCATCCTCACTGGGGGAGAGAATCTTTTCTGAAGTAAAGAATTGTTGAAGTGTTGATTGTTAAAAAAAAAAAAAAACAGGAACAGATGTCAATTTTTGTCAGCAAATGGTATTTTATTTATATTTTTTGCAACAACATTTCCTACTCCTGAGCAGCTGAAAAAAACTTTGTAGAGTGCAATTGTTAATAGCTATCATCAGAGAAGCAGAAGACAGACTGGGTGATATGTATCATAGACGAAAAAACGCAGACTATGTTGGTTAATATACACTAAACATGTAGGCCACATTGGTTAAGTATATCATAAATACAAAAAAACTGTACACTACAATAGTTAATAAGTAAAATGATTGCAAGATCTTTACTGACTCATGTTTTGGTTGCAATACTGTTCTTTCTTTCCTTTCATGCTATAACTGAAAATCACAGTCGGTGTGGTACAAGGCTATTGGTTGTTGTGAATGACGTATATACCAAGACTTAGTAGTAGTAGGCACCCATCAGTCTCGGAAGACTATGGAGTTGCGCTCTAGTCTTTAGAGCGCAAAGCCTGGGCAAGTGAGTATGGAGGGAAAGCTGTTACCCATGCAGCAGATCCCCCCCCCCCCCTTCTCCACGCCACTGGAATGATCCATTGGAAAGGCAATGACCGATACGAATGGTTCCAGTACCGTCGCAGGAGCCACCAGAACGTTGCCATATACAGCCCGAGCCGCCCTGGGAGTCAAATTCCCGATTTTTCCTCGGGGATGGTGTCTAAACACAACATTTGTGTGCATGCTTTTTTATAATTTTGTCATCCGCTCCTACCGGCACACAATGGCCTGCTCTTCCAAAGGCGGAACGGGGTTTTAACGTGTGCGCAAGATGTTCTGCGAGCGTTCGCACACGGGGCCTCGGTTTATAGTCTCATCCGAATGACTTTGACATTCAGTTCGATTTTTTCATCAAACTGGGAAGAAAGGGCGAACCCAGAAACTCATGGTTTACAGATTGGCAGGCGAACGTCTTAACCATCCTGCCACCTTCCTTCCTACCAAGACTTAAGGTACACAATAATTAACACGAATTCACATCTGCTGACTCGGGTTCGAACCTCGTTGAAGAGGATTTTTTCTCTGGAGCTAACATTAGTGCCGATTCCACTCTACCCAGAAGTCCTTGGAATAAGAATAGACATTTGAGGTCCTGTCCCGTGTGCGAACACACGCAGGACATCTTGCACACACGTTAAAACCAGTTCGGCTTTTCGGAAGCGTAGTCCATCGCGTGCCGGTGGGAACGGATGACAAAATTGACAAAACTGCATACACACGAGGATTGGATGTAAAAAAAAAAAAAAAAGAAGAAGAAGTACATGAATACTTATTCCATTGTCCTGGATATAAATGAACAAATAAAGAAATAAAATGAACCAATAAAAGATGTTTTAAAAGGATAAATAAATGAAAGAGTACAAGACTAAATAAATAAATAATAAATAAATAAACAATAATCTGAAAAGTAGGTGAATGTATCTTCTGTTCTTTTGACTAGTTGGTGTATTCATTTAAAAATCAATGTGTGCATTGTTTGAAAGTCCCAGACACAGAAGCCGTGTTCCTTTGCTGACACAATGAAGCTGTCCACTGCTGCTGCTGCTGCTGCTGCTCTGAAGCTGCTTCTGCCTTTCACCATCGGGTGAAACACCGGTCAGAATCTTTCTTCCACTTTATAGTTCACCTTTCTTTTTCCCTGCCTATCTAGTTATGAAAACCAAGAATTATAAATAGGTGTTAATAAATTTCTGGATTTCTGACAAATACAATGGTTAAAGATAAACTACTCATTTTCACGACAATACCTGTGAGTTAGACGAACATGTGTCCAAAACAACCAAAGCAAAAGCGCGCACCTACAAATGGATGATTTCGTCGTTTCCTTATTCCTGAAATAGTTAGGGGTCTGTTTAAGGCCCTTTCCCTTTATGTAACTACCGCAGTGTTGCACACATCTGATTCTTCAGGGTTTGACATTACTTAACTCACTGCAGGCCAAAAGTCCTTCGGATGAGACTTTAAACCGAACGCACGCATAACATCTTGCGCACACGTTAAATCCTGTTCCGCTTTTCGTAAGAGTAGGCCATCGTGTGCCAGTGGGAACAGATAACATTTACAAAACTGCATACACACTGGGACTGTTTTTGCTTCATTTCTGGTGTCTGACTGACTGACTGACTGACTGACTAAACGTGATATATACACAACTTATACCACAAGGGAGGAAATACTCCAGTGGTCAGAACATTACACACGCTTTTTGAATGCCTGGGACCGAGCGAAGGAAAAATCTCCGCTGCAGTCAACATCGGTGCTGACCCGTTCTTCGGACGAAAATATGATCCAAGACAACGTGTACGAACGCACACAGGACACAATACCCGCACATACATTTTAATTAATCACTCTTTGCTAGTGGTAAACTTCACCTATATAAACTAACACCTGAAATAATCAATCTTTTAAAAAGTTTTTTGTTAGATAGACAGCAGCTGGTAACTGCAAATAATCAAACATCAGAATTAGTATCTATTAAATATGGAGTGCCACAAGGATCAATATTGGGTCCTCTTTTGTTCTCAATATATGTAAATGACTTACCCTTATTTCTTGATTGTAGCTGTGAAATGTTTGCTGATGACACATCCCTCTATTGTAGTGATACTGACCCCCACAGACTAACACTCAAACTTCAAAACAATATCAACAAATTGATTACTTGGACTCAACTAAACCATATGTCCTTAAATGCACCAAAAACTAAGAGTATGTACGTACTAGCAAGACAAAAGAGGCAAAGAATGAAAAGAAATTTCAACCTCTGTTGATAGATCAAAAAATCATTGAAGAAGTTGACTCACACAAAATTCTGGGTGTAATTATTGACAAAAATCTTACTTGGACAGATCATGTGATGGCACTAGGAAAACGTCTTACAAACAAGGTACGTCAGCTATCAAAAATAAAACACTTTCTAGATAGTCATTCACACAAACTCTTTTTTGTGGACACATCTTGCCTATAGTTGACTATGCCTCATCTCTTTGGGACAACTGCAGTGAAACTAATTTGAAATTCATTCATCGATTATATAAAAGAGCACTAAAACTTGTCCTATTAAAATCAAGCTCCCTAACCATCAATGGTTATAAGCAAACAAATATTCTTACATTCCAAAACAGGCTTTATTTCAATAAAGCCCTATTTGTACAAAAAGTTGTCATGGAAATGTACCTCCCAAGATCACCAATAGATTCAAAATTAATGAGCACAGGCATAACCATCTACTAACATTTCCCAAACCCAGAAACAATCTTTACAAAACAAGCTTCCAATATTCAGGTAGTGATTTATGGAACAAGCTCCCAAAACATTTAAAATGTATCAAAAATAAAAATCAGTTCAAAAATCAGTTCAAAAATCACTTAATGCGCTTATGCAAAAATGTTTAAGAACTACACATCAATCCAATCAACCATATTTAGAACAGACTAAAGATATTGGTACTCTCTGCTCACCCCGAAAAATCTTTCAGGTGTGGTTTACTGTGACTGAAAAAATCTACACTTTGCTTGCTATATATGTATGTGGAAGGGGGGAAAGGTGGAGAAAGATTTCTTTTTTGTTTCTTTATCTATAATTGAATTTTGAACAGGATAGGGAATAAGTGATGTATGTAAACATGTGTATATTCCGCAAATTCAATAGGAGAAAACCAAACCATTGATCTGATGACTAGATTGGATAATTTTTTATGCATTTTTTTTCTTCCCAGTTCAATAGTTTCAGTATAAATGTTTTTTTTAAATTTATTTTATTAATGTTCACTAATGGGACTATTAGCACTATGATATTTATAATATTTTGATCTGTGGATAAGGCCTTACTTTTTTGTTCTGGTTGTTGTTGTTGGTGTGTGTGTGTGTGTGTGTGTGTGTGTGTGTGTGTGTGTGTGTGTGTGTGTGTGTGTGTGTGTGTGTGTGTGTGTTTTGTTTTGTTTTGTTTTGTTTTTGTTTTTGTTCATGTGTGTGTGTATGTTCATATGAATATAATCATAAATCATTATAATAATTCTTCTCTTTACTGTTTGTGTTTTCCCCGTTCCTCCTTGATACCCCCTCCCGACCCGTCCCCCCCCCCCCCCCTCCCAATTTTTTCTTTTTTGTGTGTCATTTTTTTTGTTTTTTTCTTTTGTTATGTTTTGTTTTGGGGTTCTTCGTTTATTTTGTTTGTTTGGTTGTCTGTTGCTTTTGTTTGTTTGTTAGTTTTTTGTTGTTTGTATGTTTGTTTGTGTATATGTTATTTCCTCTCAGTGGAGATGGGTATCATCATATGGTATTGTTGCGGTGGTTTTGTTGTTGTTGTTGTTGTTGTTGTTGTTGTTTTTTCCCTCCTAATATATAAGTATGAACTGAAGTGTAAAGATATTGTAATTTGACATAAGTTGTTTATTGACATTTCATGGGTTCTTTTTCTTAAGTCTTAAATAATGGTTGGTGACATTGTAACTGATATAAGCTGTTTGTTTGACACTATATGATTTTTTTTAAAACGTTAAATGTCTGCATGCCGTATGTTTATTATGTTATTTCCACTCAGTGGTGATGGGTATTATCATATGGTATTGTTGCTTTTGTTGTTTTTTTCTTTTCTTCCTTCTAATTTATAATCCGTGTGGATTGTTTTTTTTTGTTGTTTTGGTTTGATTGTTTGTTTTTTGTGTGCTTTTGTGGTTTTGTTTGTTTGTTTGTTATTGTTTTTCTTTTGTTTGATTGTATGTTTGCATATATGTTATTTCCTCTCAGTGATGATGGGTATTATTATAAGGTACTGTTGCGTTTGTTTTTTCCTTATTTTTTTCTAAAAATATAAAGTATAAACTGAAGTATAGAGATATTGTAATCTGACATAAATCGCTTATAGACATTTCATGGAATCTTTTTTTTTTTTTTTTTAGTCTTAAATAATGGTTTTTGGTTACATTTTAATTGATATAAGCTGCTTTTTTTTTTTTTTGGGGGGGGGGGGTTGACACTATATGATGTTTAAAAGACTCTAAATGTGTGCATGTACGTACGAGTATACGAGCTGAGTGGATGAGCGCAAACCGTGTGTGTGTGTGTGTGTGTGTGTGTGTGTGTGTGTGTGTGTGTGTGTGTGTGTGTGTGTGTGTGTGTGTGTGTGTGTGTGTGTGTGTGTGTGTGTGTGTGTATGTGTTTGTGTGTTGTGGTGTGTGTGTATGTGTGTGTGTGTGTGTGTGTGTGTGTGTGTGTGTGTGTGTGTGTGTGTGTAGTGTGTGTGTGTGTAGGTGTAGTGTGTGTGGTGTGTGTGTGGTGTGTGCGTGCGTGCGTGCGTGGTGTGTGTGTGTGTGTGTGTGTGTGTGTGTGTGTGTGTGTGTGTGTGGTGTGTGTGTGTGTGTGTGTGTGTGTGTGTGTGTGTGTGTGTGTGTGTGTGTGTGTGTTATGTGCATATGTGTATATGGCTTTTGAGTGGGTTTATTTTTGTTTTGTTTTGTTTTTCTCTTTGGGTTGTTTTTGCTGTTATTGTAGTTGCTTGTATTATCTATAGGCATATTTTATTTTAAATCTGTTGAAATCATGTTAGCTAATTAATGTTGGTGAAATGTTTGTTGTTGTTTTATTTGTTTGTTTGCTTTTTCCCCTTTTCTTTCTTTTGTTGGCTTTATTGTTTGCTAGGGATTTTCTGCTTTTTTTTGTTGGTTTTTTGTTTTGTTTTGTTTTGATTTGATTTTTGTTGTTGTTTTCATTTTTTTCTTTTCTTTAGATAGATGGCTTGATGGAAAAAAGCAAATCGATGCTTACTCAATGCACCATCTGGAAATAAAAATTTGATTGATTGATTGATTGATTAATTGATAATGCTAGTGTGATCAGTTGACAAGATTTACGAAACTGCATACACACAGGGACTGGGTGTAAAAAGCATGAATATTTAATTATCCTCAATATAAAAGAATAAAGAAAATACAAAAACTGACAGACATACAGACAGACAGGCAGGGCAGACAGAGAGAGAGAGAGGGGGGGGGGGGGGGGTAAGGTAGCAAAAATGTTGTTTAAAAGTTGTACACATTTTCTCTGATATAAAAAAAATACTAGTAATTCTTGCTGACATCACACATCACTAGAGCACTGCACATACACCTTGTTCGGCAAGTGTCAAAGGTAAAAAAAAAAAAAAGTTCCTGCATGTCAAAGCTCGTTGCTGATTGGTCAACTGAAAAGGTTACGACCCTAGCTTACCATCCACGAAATTTGTAAAGACGCCAACTGAGTCTGTCTTTGCACGTGGCTTTGAACAGAAGTTGGGGCGAGGTGAGTGGAATGGCAGTGAACTGATAACTGCATCGTCAGGCATTTGTGACTTGACCTCAGCCTACACAGTCCTTGAAGAACATTGTGCCGCAAACAACACTCCTCAACAGACACGGTTCTGGGAGATCCTCTTCAGCTCGGCTCCCGTCATTGCCGCTGCCTTCGTCTCTGCTTCCTGAACGTTTTTCACCAGCTGGCATAAAGATTTGTGACAGTGGTTGATCTTTTCTTGCCGTTGTCAATGCTCCCACTGAAATGCAGATGGTGAGTTTGCAGCATATTGCTTCATACCAGTTGTACTAAGGTGGGTGATGTTTGTCCGCTCCTTGCATTTCTGTTTCCAAGCTGTCTGATGTTTATTTCTTGTACAACAGTTGTAAATTGTAGGTCCGCCATTTTGACTCACAATGATTAATAAGTTGATTTTTATACTCCCGTTTTTAATTGTATATAGTTAGTTCTTTTTAATCTGAGTTTTAAATTTGACAAAATGACAGTCCCCATATGGCCTGTGGGGTCAGCGGGCTATAAACATGATTGGGTTGGTTTAGATATATACTCCTTTAAAGAATTAATTTTTAACTTGTAGGAAACCTTGTCTTTTTCAAGAAGTCTACCATCCAAGTACAGGCTCTTGAGCAGTGTTCCCCTGACCCCCCCCCCCCCCCCCCCCCCCCCCCTTTAAAAAAGAGAGCAAATCCTTCAAACATGTTCATCATTTTGAAGCAAACACAGGTAGGTCAAACAACATTTTGATTTTAGATTTCTGTTCACAACATTTTTGCCCTCAAACTGTCGGAATTATAAAGCAACAAAAATCATGGTTTAAAATGAAAAGTCTTGGAAGTTTTTATTGTAAGCCAGCTTCTTTTGCGACTGCACATGCAAACAGGAAAAACATATTTTTCAAACAATTGGTGGCGCTGCTCTTGTGGCTACGCGTTCTCTCCAAGAACAGCCCGAATTTCATGCAAAGTTCTTTTTGTGACTTTAAAGTTGTACACGAGACAATCCAACACAACACAATACAGTACAACACAGTACAACACAATACCCTCATGGACGAGGAACAGGTAAAAAAAAAATGTTTACAAAATAATCTATCACGATTGCTTTTTTATATAGATTATGTAAATAACTTTTAAGGCTTTTATTCAATGCATATCTAATGCAGTATCAACCGTAAGGTTACATCCTGATGACCTGATGTTGCCACTGTGCTTTCGATTTACGGGGTTAACACTGTAATCTTTACTATATCATTCCTTCAGATGTTTTTGTTTTTAATTTAAGGATTTTAATGCTCCACTGCAACACTAAGCCAGCAATTTCTGGCATCTCTTTTGAGTGTCATAGCCACTGTAGTGAGAACATGGCCCACTCTCACAATGTCATTGTTTATTTTTTTATTCATTTATTCTTGCTTGCTGGCTGGCAGAAGGCAGACATGTGCACGCACGCGCGCACACACACACACATACCCGCGCGCGAGTGCTTTCTCTTACTCTTCTCTTACTCTTCCATAAATTGCGGTTACATTTATTACTCTTTTTATGTTTTTTGTCTGTCTTTTATCAGAAACTTCTTGCCACAAACGCCATGTTGTGATCCACATTGGTTTTTAGCTGGGTTGGGCCTTTGTGAGATAGAGGGTAGGGAATGGAGGAAGGAAATGCTTCCACAAAGCTTTCATAGAGCTTTGTGTCCATGGAATTTACATCGGGAATGTGTTGGACCTTTCTTTTCAGAATGGGGATATTCTGCTATCCCAAAAGTTTTCAGAATGGGAATATTCTGCTATCCCCAAAGTTTTTGTCTTCTTGAGTCTTCTCATGCAGATGTTGTCACCGAAGTTCTTTGTCAGACGATGCCTTTGCCATTGAACTGCCCTTTCTGTTGCCTTTGAACGATCACTGGGCACCACATTTCTGATTGCATCTCTGATCCTTGCTAAAAGATAGATTTAAATAGAATAGAATAAGGCAGACTAAAATAAATGAGATTTAAAACAAATTAAAACTTTTAGCCAAAAATGATAAAATAGGAAATAAAATCAAAACTAGCATAGCGTTTAGAAAATAAAGCTAGTTTAAACAAAAACTAGCACAAAAAGAATAAAATTAGACTTGAGCTAGGGACAAAATAGTGCAAGAGATCTAAGGAGAGCAATCTTGGTGACAGTGATGTCGTGGTGTTGAAAAAACCGCCACTTACAAAGGCTTTGAGACATGAGGGAGAGTGACTTCATCTTTGGGACGTGGTTTTGGAGTGTGTGTGTGTGTGTGTGTGTGTGTGTGTGTGTGTGTGTGTGTGTGTGTGTGTGTGTGTGTGCGTGGTGCGTGCGTGCGTGCGTGCGTGCGTGCGTGTGTGATCCACCGGCACTTTGGGACTGTGGTTTTGAGGGATGCTGACTCTGCCGTCTCCTCATATCTTCCAAGCATTTCCTTCAGTTTCTTCCTTCCCACCCTTTATTCCACACTGGTGCTAATCCGGTTAGTCATCATGTGGATCACATAGGAGTCGTCGCTATACCAACGGAGCTGTCACGTGGATCACATGGTACTCTCTTCAGACATTGGCTGTCATCTGGAAAATTCCCCCCTCCCCCCCCCCCCCCCCCCCCCCCCCAACATCAAGACTTTGCACTGTAAGTAATGAGAATGATAATAATAATGAACATTCGAAAGAGTGTGAGCGACGTAATTGTTTGGACCCAAAACAAAACTAACAAGAAGCGCCTGCATTCAAGCTATCATTATACATGCAACCAATCTTGTCTTTAACAATATCCCAAGCCCTCGTTGTTGACGAAAAAGATAAATGTATTATGTGAATCAAGGTTATTTAACATTATTTCTGTGTTTTTGTGCATTAAGTTTTATCAACTCTAAAGAATGCTTTCAAATAATTGTTCAAGATACATTGTAACATTTTGTACTGGTTTCGAGTTTGTTTAAAAAAAAATCAATGAAATTTGAATTCATAAAGTTAACAGTAGTATGGCAGCACACTGTGTAAATAACCATCCTTAATTCAGTCTCTTTTAAAGTAACAAGGTCAGGTGACTAGCGATTGTCCAAGAAAGCCAGCAGAATTTTCAGGGGTACTGATTGGGACCCTCTTGCTTTCAGGGGCTGTGGGACTGGAACCAAGGACCCCATGTGCAGTGGCCGCCATCATGAACTGGGGTCGTTTGTGGCAGAGTGGTAATGCTAGGGTTTAAAGAAAGGTATGTTTTCTTTGTTGTCATTGGGCCGTGAAAGCTAAAGGTAGAATGTATCTTTGAGTAAATGTAAATTTTTATTTCTCAAAGTGTTATTATTTCTAATTTAAACAAACTTAGTGAATCTGAAGTATAAGTCTTAAAAAAAACCCGTACTTATGAAGGATTTTTCAACATTGACGAATATGAAATTCGTTTTCAAACTGTTATTTCAAATTTAGATAGAGCGAAACTGAAATATGATACGTCTTTGAAATAGATACTTGTGAAGGGATTTTTCTCCAAATTGACAAATATAAATCTCTTTTCAAAATGTTATTATTTCAAATTTAAGCCAATGGAGCGAATCGGAAATATACGTCTTTAAAAAAAACACTTTTGAAGGGTCTTTTTCCCAAATTGAAGAAACTGAATACTTTCAGATTTGAGCTAGTAAAGCAAAACAAGAAATGTGGCGAATAATGAATAATGAATGATACTGACGATTGTAACGTGTGTTCTGGCAGGAGGAGGACACCAACACCATCGACGACATCGCCATCGCCATCGCCGTCGCCGTCGCCGTCGCCGTCGCCGCAGCAGATATCGCCGCAGAGGTTTCGCCGTCGCCGAGAACATCCCCGGCTCATTCTGGTGCGAAACTATCAAGGTTTTGGGGAGCAGATGTGGAGAAAAACTGTGACATCAAAGATGCCACACAGACATCTGCAACGACTACACAGTAGCAGCAGCAGCAGTAACAGTGGCAGTCTTCTTCGTCGTCGTCGTTGTGTTCGTCGTCGCCGTCGTTGTGTTCGTCGTCGTCCTCGTTGTGTTAGTCGTCGAGCTTGTTGTCGTCGACGTCGTCGTCGTCGTCGTTGTCGTCGTCGTCGTCGTCGTCGTAGTAGTAGTAGTAGTAGTAGTAGTAGTAGTAGTAGTAGTAGTAGTAGTAGTATGCATTTTGTCTTGTTACGTAAAGTAATACCATGGGGAGAGCGCGCGCACACACTCACTCACTCTCACTCACTCACTCACTCACTCACTCACTCACACTCTCTCTGACACTCACATACACACACACACACACACACACACACACACACACACACACACACACACACACACACACACACACACACACACACACACAGAGTTATAGTTCTATTTTTTTAAAATCTATTTATCTATTTATTTATATTTCTATAATGGAATAAGCACTCGTGTGCTTTTTTTTATATTCAGTCCCCGTGTGTATGCAGTTTTGTCAATTTTGTCATTTTCCACCAGCACACTATGGCCTACTTTTCCGAAAGTGCGTGTGTGCGTGCGTGCGTGCGTGCGTGCGTGTGTGTGTGTGTAGTGTGTGTGTGACTGTGTGTGTGACTGTGTTTGACTCTGTACGACTGTGTGTGACTGTGTGCGTGTGACTGTGTGTGTGGGGGGGTGTGTGACTGTGTGTGTGTGTGTGTGGGGGGGGTAGTCAAAGGAGGGGACATGGGCGTTATGCTGGGAAAAGGTGATAGGGGAATAAAGACACCAGTCGGGATCAGTGGAGCTAGAAAAAGAGGGCGACTGATTGAGATAGATTTTTCGTACGCCTACGTCTTTCCTATTTTGGCCTTTTTTAAAATTCACATCGAGGTTTTTGGGGGGCTAAAGCCTTTTATAATGGATATAACGCCGTAAGTTTCTGTGTTACATTCCTAACCCTGCCCTTTCTTCCCAGTTTGATGGAAAAATCGAATTATATATATATATATATATATATATATATATATATATATATATATATATATATATATATATATATATATATATATATGTGGCGCTCCACCACGAAATGAGTCGCTTAGCACATTACCTAATTTTGCGCTAGGAGCCATTAAAGGCAGGTGGGGGTCAAGTTGTCAATTTTGTGATTTTGATTGATTATTAAACTAGATCTGTTTATCTATCTTATAATGAAATATCAAGGTATAGTTTTTATTCCTTTTGCTTTTAAATGTGTTTTGAAAATACCAAAGCACTCATTCTGACAACCTGTTACTAAAATAAATTTGCCCGTTTCTCATTTTGTCACATCCTGCAGTCTATCATTTCAATTTGTAATAATGTTGCACAGAATTGTCCGATTTTCAATCTGTTTTTTGTATTTGATAGCCACTTTATTGCACATTAATAACATGTCAATAACTAAAAATTGACCTCATGTGCACTCCGTCTCATTATGTGGTGGAGCGTCACATATATATATATATATATACATATATATATATATATATTATATATATATATATATATATATATATATATTATATATATATTATATATATAAGATTAATTATGTATAAAAAATTTTAAAAAAACGATAGTTGAAAATTGAAAAGAGCAGGAAGGTACAACTTGACAGTCCTGGCCAAATGGGTAGGTTGAATTCTTAACTAAATCCCTCAAGTTGGAATGCGGCTACCTTAATGATAGGGCTAGGCTGCATACGCAGAAAAATCTCACGTGAGTAAAGTTTGGAGTTCTAGTTGAGGAAGGAAAATTAAAGAGATTTTGTATTCCAGAGTCTTTGGCCTGAAACTGCTTTGATGGCAGCAGAGCTGGAATTAGTGATTAAAAATCTAAACTTGGAAAGTGCAGACAGAGTTTTTAACAGTTGATAGGACCTGTTATTTTTTATTTTCAAATTTCGAACAGAGGTGCACATCATTGTCTACAGCTGAGTTCCATCAGTTCTATCTGCTGCTCTGTCCACATGCTTTCCAACACAAACCAGCCAACAGATCCACAACCCTTCCCCTTTTTGCATGCTTCCTTCCCCTTTTTGCATGCTTCCTTACCCTTTTTGCATGCTTCCCCTTTTTGCATGCTTACTTCCCACTTTTGCATGCTTACTTTCCCTTTTTGCATGCCTCCCCTTTTTCGCATGCTTCCCCTTTTTTGCATGCTTCCCCTTTTTGAATGCTCCCCCTTTTTGCAAGCTAACTGTTCATACTAATCCTAACTTTTACACTAACTCTGGCCCCTCATGTGGACACAAAGGCAGGTAGATGACATGGTACTAGCTGACACAATGGCGAAATGTTTTTTTTTCTCCTTTGGGGTTAGGGGTGGTGGTAGAATGTTAACAGGGGGGGGGGGGGGGGGGGTAGTAGGCAGTTGGGGCTGTGGGACTGGGGAAAGAGGTGTGACTGTGTGTGTGTGTATGTGTGTGACTGACTCTGTGTGATTCTCTGTGTGTGGTGTGTGTGTGTGTGTGTGTGTGTGTGTGTGTGTGTGTGTGTGTGTGTGTGTGTGTGTGTCCATATGTGCTCTTTGTTAATTTAAAAAACCCACTCATATCAGTGAGGGAATGGGGGAAAAGAATGTTGAGGGAGAAAGCTTTTTTGTGACAATTATTTTATTTTTTTAATGAAATTGAATGCAAGAACTGTCAATGTCCCTCTGATTTTTTTTAAAGGTCTTATTTAAGAAGACATTTGCAAAAGAAAGAAAAAATTGTAATATTGTATAACACTTTTAGTATTTTTTATATTTAGGAATTATTAGATAATGTAGATTTACAAGAAAAATGTATATGCAAGATTTTGATTGAAGTATACTTGTGCTTGTTGAGTGCTTAAGTGTTTTAATTTTTTTTTTAGGAATGATTAGATAAAATGTAGATTGACAAGAGAAATGTATAATATGCAAGATTGTTATGTTTGAAGTATAGTAGTGGTTTTCGAGTGCTTTAGTGCTTTTTTCAATTTGGGGGGGGGGGGGGAATAATTACATAGAATGTAGATTGACAAGAGAAATGTATGTAATATGCAAGATTGTTATGATTGAAGTATAGCAGTGGTTATCAGTGCTTGAGTGCTTTTTTTTTTTAGGACTTAGATAAAATGTAGATTGAAAAGAGACATGCATAATATGGAAGATTATCATTGAGGTACAGTAGTGGTAATCCAGTGCTTAAGGCTCTTTTAATTTTTCTCTTTTTTTTTTATAGGAATGATTAGATAAAGTGTGGATTGACAAGAGAAATGCATAATATGCAATATTGTTATGAAGTGTTGTAGGGGTTAGCAAGCACTTAAGTGCTTTTTTTAAGGAATTAGATACAATGTAGATTGTCAAGAGAAATGCATAACATGCAAGATTGTTATGATTGAAGTATAGTAGAGGTTATCCAGTGCTTAAGTGCTTTTAAAATTTTTCCTCATCTTTAAGGAAAGATTAGAGAAAATCTTGATTGACAGGAGAAATGTATAATATGCAAGATTATGATTCAGGTATAGTAATGGTTATCCATGCTTAACTGCTTTTTAAATTTTTTTTGGTTTTGTTTTAGGAATGATTAGATAAAATGTAGATTGACAAGAGAAATTTATAATATCCAAGATTATGATTGAAGTATCGTAGTGGTTGAGTGCTTTAGTGCTTTTCAAATGTTCCTGTTTTTTGGGGGGAATGAGTAGATAAAATTTAGATTACCAAGAAAAATGTATAATATGCAAGATTATGATTGAAGTATAGGAGTGGCCATACAGTGCTTCAGTGCTTTTTTAATTTTTGTTCTTTTTTGGGGACTGATGAGATAAAATGTAGATTGACAAGAGAAATATATAATATGTAAGATTGTTATGATTGAAGTGTAGTAGTAGTCATCGAGTGCTTCAGTGCTTTTTAAATTTTTCTTCTTTTTTTTTAGGAATGATTCGATACAATGTGGATTGATGAGAGAAATGTGTAAGATATGCAAGATCATTGATTGAAGTATAGTTGTGGTTATCGAGAGCTTAAGTGCTTTTAAAAAAATTCTTTTTTTTCTAGGAATAATTACATAAAATGTAGATTGACAAGAGAATTGTATAATATGCAATATTGTCATGATTAAAGTATAGTAGTGGACACAAGTGCTTAAGTGCTTTAAAAAATTTTGGTATTTTTTTTAGGAATGATTAGATAAAATGTAGATTACAAGAGAAAAGTGCATATATATTATGATTTAAGTATTGTAGTGCTTATCATGCTTAAGTACTTTTTTTTTTTTAACAGGAATGATTAGATAAAATGTAGATTGACAAGAGAAATGTATAATATGCAAGATTGTTATGATTGAAGTATTGTAGTGGTTATCAGTGCTTAAGTGCTTTTTAAAATGTCTTTTTTTAAGGAATAATTAGATAAAATGTAGATTGACAAGAGAAATGCATAATATGCAAGATTATGAGTGAAGTATAGTAGTGGATGTCGAGTGCTTAAGTGTTATCAATTTTTTCTCTGTTTTTGTTTAGGAATGTCTAGATCTAGATAAAATGAAGATTTACAAGAGATGCATAATATACAAAAGTGATATGAAGAACAGTAGTTAGTATAAAGTGCTTGAGTGCTTTTTTTCTTCTAAGGAATGATTACATAATGTGTAGATCTACAAGAGAAATGTATAATATACAAGATTGTGATTGTGAAGTATTGTAGTTATTTTCCAGGGCTTAAGTGCTTTTTAAATCCTTTTTTTTTTTTTAGGAATGATTAGATTAAATGTTAATTGTCAAGAGATATGTAGAAATTGATATGCAAATTGTTATGCAGTATAGTATTTGTGATCCTGTGCTTAAATGCTTTTTGCTTTTCTTTTTTTTATGGGGGGGGGGGGGGGGTGATAATGAGATAAAATGTAGATTGACAAGAGAAATGTATAATAAGCAAGATTATGATTGAAGTATAGTAGTGGTTGTGAGTGCTTAAGTGATTTTTATTTTTTTTGTTTTAGGAAAATTACATAAAATGTAGATTGACAAGAGAAATGCATAATATGCAAGATTTATGATTGAAGTATAGTACTGGTTATGAGTGCTTAAGTGCTTTTTATTTTTTTTAGGAATATTTAGATAAAATGTAGATTGACAAATGACATGTATAATATGTAAGATTGTTATGATTAAAGTACAGTAGTGGTTATCTAGTGCTTAAGTTTTTTTTGTTTTTTAAGAATTAGATAAAATGTAGATTGACAAGAGAAATGCATAATATGCAAAATTATGATTGAAGTATAGTTGTGGCTATCCAGTGCTTAAGTGCTTTTTAATTTTTTTTTAAGGACTGATTAGATAAAATGTAGATTGACAAGAGAAAAGTATATAATATGCAAAATTGTTATGATTGAAGTATAGTATTGGTTATCGACTGCTTAAGTGCTTTTTTTTTTAGGAATTAGATAAAATGTCGATTGACAAGAGAAATGTATAATATGCAAGATTGTTATGATAGAAGTATAGGAGTGGTCATACAGTGCTTCAGTGCTTTTTTTAATTTTGTTCTTTTTTGGGGATGATGAGATAAAATGTAGATTGACAAGAGAAATATATAATATGTAAGATTGTTATGATTGAAGTGTTGTAGTGGTCATGGAGTGCTTCATGCTTTTTAAATTTTTTCTTTTTTTTAGGAATGATTCGATACAATGTAGATTGACAAGAGAAATGTGTGTAATATGCAAGATTGTTGATTGAAGTATAGTTGGGTTATCAGAGCTTAAGTGCTTTTAAATTTTTTTCTTATTTTTCTAGGAATAATTACATAAAATGTAGATTGACAAGAGAGTTGTATATATGCAATATTGTTATGATTAAAGCATATTAGTGGTTATCAAGTGCTTAAGTGCTTTTTTATTTTTGTAATATTTTTTTAGGAATGATTAGATAAAATGTAGATTGACAAGAGAAAATTGCAATATGCATATTATGATTTAAGTATTGTAGTGTTATCAGTGCTTAAGTACTTTTTACAACTTTTTTAACAGGAAGATTAGATAAAATGTAGATTGCAAGAGAAATGCATAATATGCAAGATTATGATTTAAGTATTGTAGTGCTTATCAGTGCTTAAGTATTAATTTTTTTAACGGATGATTAGATAAAATGTAGATTGACAAGAGAAATGCATAATATGCAAGATTTTATGATTTAAGTATTGTATGCTTATCAGTGCTTAAGTGCTTTTTAAAAATTTCTTTTTTTAGGAATAATTAGATAAAATGTAGATTGACAAGAGAAATGCATAATATGCAAGATTATAGTGAAGTATAGTAAGTGGTTGTCGTGTGCTTAAGTGCTTATTAAATGTTTCTTATTTTTTGTTTTTTTTTAGGAATGTATTAGAGCTAGATAAAATGTAGATTGACAAGAGAAATGCATAATATACAAAATTGTATGATGAAGAATAGTAGTTATTATAAATGCTTAAGTGCTTTTTTTTTTTCTAAGGAATGATTACATAATGTGTGGATTACAAGAGAAATGTGTAATATGCAAGATTATGATTGAAGTATTGTAGTGGTTTTCCAGGGCATTAAGGCTTTTTTATTTTTTTTTTAATAGAATGATTAGATTAAATGTTCATTGTCAAGAGAAATGTATAATATGCAAGATTGTTATGATTGAAGTATAGTAGTGTTTATTGAGTGCTTAAGTGCTTTTTATATTTTTTTAGAAATGATTAGATAAAATATAGATTGACAAGAGAAATGTATATATACTTTGCAAGATTTTTATGAAGTATAGTAGTGGTTATCAAGTGCCTGTGCTCTTTTTTCATTTTTCTGGGTTTTTTTAAGAATGATTAGAGAAAACGTAGATTGCAAGAGAAATGTATGATATGAAAGATTGTTATGATTGAAGTTTCGTAGTGGTTATCCAGTGCTGAAGTGCTTTAAAAATGTTTTTTTTTTACAATGATTAGATACATTGTAGATTGACAATAGAAATGTATAATATGCAAGATTGCTATGATTGAAGTGTAGTAGTAATTAACAGTGCTTTAACGCTTTCTCTTTTTGGGGGGATAATTAGATATGTATTTTGGCAAGAGAAATGTATAATGCTCAAGATTTTTATATTGAAGTATAGTTGTGGTTATGGAGTGCTTAAGTGCCTTTTAATATTTCTTTTTTTTTTTTTTTTAGTAATGATTAGATAACATGTACATTGACAAAGGAAATGTACTCTGTATAATAGTGTGCACAGAGTGGGGAAACATTTTTTAGGAGCATTAATTGTCAAAGAAAAACAAAGATGGCTGTGTAATTGTCCTTGATCTTCTGTAAAAGATCTTCTAGTTTTTGTTGGTGGCAGATCTGTGTATTGATCTTCTGCTGGAAAATTGATGGCCGATTTTACACCAACACATCTTACTAAAAATACTTGTGAAAGACTATTGGTGGTTGATTTTACCTATTAGATGAAATGTGCCTTTGTTTTTCTTTTTTCGGGAAAGGTTTTTTTTTTGTTTTTTTTAAATCACATCAAATCTGAAAACACAAGGAAAGCTTTAAATGATTGCCATTTTCATTTAAATGATTTTATGCATAGTATTGGATAAATGCACCTGTGTGCGTGTTTTTCTTTTTTTTTTCGTTATTATTATGAGATCTATTCGAAATTGACAAGAAAATGTAGTATGGTGTATAATGGTGTAGAATGTGTGGTCAGAGCTTTTTTGGGTTTTTTTTCAAACTCGTATCAAATGTGAAAAGGAGAAGACCTTAAACTGATTGCTGTTAATATTCTGTGAAATGATTTTAGATGATGTTGGTGGCAAATCTGTGTATGGATCTTTTGCTAAAAGATTGATGGCATATTTTATACCAACACATCTTTTGTGTATTTCTTTATTTGTTTATGCATTTATTTACTAACTGTTTACTTCTTTTTTATCTGTTCATTTTTACTTATCTATTTGTTCTGATAGATTAAGGATTATAATAGAAGTATAGTACAGGTTATCTATTACTTCATTTAAAAAAATCATCTATTTTTTTAGGAATGATTAGATAAAAATTTTAATGTAGATTGAGAAGGGAAATGTATAATGTACAGTATTATATGATAAAAGTAAAATAGTGGTTATAAAGTACTTCAGTGCTTTTATTTTATTTTTTATTTTTATTTTTTTAGGAATGATTATATAAATTGTAGATTCTGAAGAGAAATGTATAATATGCAAGATTGTTATGTTTGAAGTATAGTAGTGGTTTTTGAGTGATTTAGCGTTTTTTTTCTTTTTTTTTTGAATGATTACATAGAATGTAGATTGACAAGAGAAATTTATATAATATGCAAGATAATTATGATTCAATTAAAGCACTGGTTATCAAGTGTTTAAGTGCTTTTTGGGGGAGGACTTAGATAAAATGTAGATTGAAAAGAGACATACATAATATGGAAGTTTATCACGAGGTATAGTAGTGGTAATCCAGTGCTTAAGGCTCTTTTAATTTTTCTCTTTTTTTTAGGAATGATTACATTAAATGTAGATTGACAAGAGGAAAGCATAATATGCGAGATTGTTATGACGTGTAGTAGTGGTTGTCCAGTGCTTAAGTGATTTTTTAAAGCAATTATTACAATGTAGATGACAGGAGAAATGCATAATATGCAAGATTATGATAAATGTATAGTAGTGGTGGTTATCCAGTGTTAAAATATTTTTTTAAAGGAATGTTTAGGATTGACCAATGAAATCTATAATGCGCAAGATTATGATTAAAGTATAGTAGTGGTTATCCAGTGCTTATGTGGTTTTTTGTTTTTTTAGAAGGATTAGATAAAATGTAGATTGACAAGAGAAATGTATAATATACAAGATTTGTTTTGATTGAAGTATAGTAGTGGTTATTGGGTGCTTTAAGTCCTGTTTTTGTCTTCATTTTTTTTAGGAATGATATGTAGAGTGACAAGAGAAATGTATAATATGCAAGTTTGTTATGATTAAAGTTTAGTAATGGTTATCTAGCGCTTAATTATTTTAATTTTTCGTCTTTTTTTTTTTTTTAGGAATGATTAGATAAAATGTAGGTTGACAAGAGAAATGCATAATATGCGAGATTGTTATGATTGAAGTATAGCAGTGAATATCAAGTGCTTAAGTGCTTTTTACTTTTTTTTTTAGGGGTGATTAGATAAAATGTAGGTTGACAAGAGAAAAAAATAATATGCAAGATTATGATTGAAGTATAGATGTAGTTATTAAGTGCTTAAAAAAAATACTTTTTAGGAATGATTACAAAGAATGTACATTAACAAGAGAAATGAATAATACGAAAAATTATGATCGAGGTATAGTATTGAATATTGAGTGCTTAAGTGCTTTTTTAATTTCTCTTTTTTTAAGGATTGATTAGATCAAAATGTAGAATGATAAGAGAAATGTGTGATATGTAATATTGTTATGATTGAATTACAGTAGTGGCTATGAGTGATTAAACGCTTTTAAAATTCTTTTTTTTCAGTAGTTTTTAGATAAAATATAGATTGACAAATGAATTGTAAAATATGCAAGATTGTTATGATTCAAGTATAGTGATGGTTATCAAGTGCTTCAAGTGCTTTGGAATTTTCTCTTTTTTTTTTGGGGGGGGGGGAGGTGGGTAGATAAGATGTTCATTGACAAGAGAAATGTAGAGATCTAAAATGCAAGATTGTTATGAAGTAATGTAGGGGTTATCAAGTTAATTGTTTTTTTCGTTTTATTTTTATTTAGGAATGATTAGATAAAACGTAGTTTTATAAGAGATGTATACTATGCAAGATATGATTGAAGTATAGTTGTGCTTATTGAGTACTCAAGAGCTTTTTAATTTTTATTTTATTTTTACGAATGATTAAACGAAAGTGTAGATTGACAAATGTATAATATGCAAGATTGTTATGCTTGAAGTATTGTAGTGGTTATCAAGTGCTCAAGTGCTTTTTTTTCTCTTTTTTTAAGAATACTTCAGATAAATGTA
>CM060338.1:723269-725769 GCA_030674155.1 Stramonita haemastoma
ACACATAGAGTATAAACACTTTGGCAGGGCGGTGGATATTTCGGCTGTTGAGAGCAGGGGCAGATGATGAAACAGGATAGGAAAGTCTTAGCTTTGAAATAAGTGTGTCTTGAGACTGGATTTAAATGTGTCATAGGTAGGCTTTTTACGAAGGGAGAGAGGGAGGTTGTTCCAGATCACTGGACCAGAAACAGAGAAAGAGCGACGGCCAACAGTGGATTGATTGAATCTAGGTATTTGTAAGCGCAGGGTATCTGCAGCAGAGCGGAGGGAACGAGAAGGAGTGTACCGGTAAAGACATTCACAGAGGTAGGAGGGTGCTGTTTTGTAAAGACATTTATAACAGAGAGTACTGATCTTATAGTTTACTCTCTGTGGCACAGGCAGCCAGTGGAGAGATTGCAAGAGAGGAGTAATGTGCTCAGATTTTTTCTTTCTGAGGACCAGTCGAGCTGCGGAGTTTTGTATACGTTGAAGGGAGTGGATAGATGATGCTGGCAGACCAGCCAAAAGAGAATTGCAATAGTCCAGACGTGAAAGAATCAGAGACGTGACGAGTTTAGATGTTGCATCAGTGGACAGGTACTTTCGAATTGCACTAATACGTCTTAATTGATAATAGCATGACTGGCAGGTCTGGGTGATGAATTTTTGCATGGATAGTGTGTTGTCGATTACAACCCCTAGATACTTTACAGCAGTGGAAAGAGTGACTGAAGTATTGCCGAATTCTACTGAAGCTGTAGTAATGGAAGAAAGTTTGTGTTTGGTGCCTACCAGCATGGCTTCAGTTTTATCTGCATTTAGCTGTAATTTATTCTGTATCATCCAGTTTTGGATATCTTCAAGGCAGTAGGACATATTTATCAAGAGAGAAGGTAGATTTTCAGGAGTATCACAGCTTAGAATCTGAGAGTCATCGGCATAGAAATGATAGTTGATTTGATGACGGTTTATTATATGTGACAGTGGAGCAGTGTATAGAGTGAAAAGAACAGGGCCCAGAACTGATCCCTGCGGGACTCCACATTCCAGTTTGACAGGTTTGGATTGAATCTTCTTTACTGCAACTGTTTGGAATCGATCGGTAAGGTATGAATTAAACCATGTGAGAGCTGTGCCTGTGATGCCAAACGTTTTTTGAAGACGAGAGAGAAGAATTGAATGGTCTATAGTGTCAAAAGCTGCAGATAGATCGAGAAGAGTGAGAAGGGATATTTTTCCTGTATCAGAAGCGTGTAGAAGCGTATTTAAGGTGTGCACTAGGGTGGTTTCAGTGCTGTGGTTGGCGCGATAGGCAGACTGGAAAGGCGGAAGGAGGCTATTGGAATGAAGATGGCTGTTGAGTTGTCTGAGAACGACTTTTTCAAGGACTTTTGAGATAAAAGCTAGGTTAGAAACAGGTCTATAGTTCTTCAGAATGTTAGGGTCGAGATCGTGCTTTTTTAGTAGAGGTGTGACTATAGCGGTTTTGAGAGCTGGTGGAAAATTTCCTGAAAGAAGTGATGAATTTACTATTTTCGTGATCGTAGGTATTAGCTGTGGAATGCACTGAGTGAAAATCCCGATCGAGATCGCATGATTTTATGGTCATTTCTCTGAGAATAGTCTGAATTTCTTTCTCGGTTGTTGGACGGAAGAAAAGGAGAGGAGTGCCTGTAAATTGGGGATCAGGAGGCACAGGTTGGAAAGAAGTTTGATCCAGTTTGGAACGAATGTTGCGGACTTTGTCAGAGAAGAAAGAAGAAAATATAGCGGGAAGTTCAGAGTGGCTATGGACAGTAGGAAGAGGGCTTAACTTTGTAGATCCAAGAAGAGTTGAGGTGAGGGAAAAAAGGGATTTCATAGACGTGGCATCAAGAACTTGAGCGGAATAGTATTTTGTCTTTGCTGAATGGATTAAGGTTTTAACTTTGTTAATTTGTTTTCGAAAGAGCTGTTTGTTTATTTCAGTTTTTGTCTTTCGCCACAAATTAAAATGACCTTTGTTTTTGATACATTTCATTTTTTTGGTAGCTTATTCCATTGGTCGCTACCTGAATATAGGAGGATTGATTTATATAGATTATTTCTGGGTCTTAAATTGTTAGCAAATGGTTGTGTCTGTGTTGGTTGATTTTGAAAGTATTGGTTATCTTGGGAGGTGCAGTTTGGTTAACAACTTTTAGCATAAACATGGCTTTGTTGAAGAAAAGTCTGTTTCGAAAAGCCAGGACGTTTATTTTCTTATAATCCTGAACTGTCAGAGAACTTGATTTTTACAGGACAAGTTTTACTGCTCTTTTATATAAACGATGAGTGAATTTCAAGTTCGTTTCACTGCAGGTATCCCAAATGGTTGATACATAGTCAATAATAGGTGAATATGACAACAAAAAACAGTTTTCGAGAGTGATGATTCAAAAAGTGTTTTATTTTGGATAATTGATGTAACCTGTGAGCAATGCGCTTTCCTAGTGACACAATGTGATCACTCCAAGTTATATTTTCGTTAATGGTA
>CM060338.1:730769-735769 GCA_030674155.1 Stramonita haemastoma
ACAGTGGCTTTGAGTAGTACATAGAAAGGAAGTCTTTTGGAATCTTTAAGAAACTTAGTTCTTAAGTCTTCATAGATAGGGCAATTCAGTATAAAGTGTTCTTCATTTTCTATTTTATCTTTACAAACAGGGCATTGCTTAACTTCGTTTAAACTATTATACCGCTGTGTATTATTGTTCAATGGTAGAACATTAAATCGAACTTGCGTAACTGCAACTCGAAAACAATATGTATCCATTTCGGTTATATACTTTTCTTTTTCAAAAATAGTTTAAAAGTTTCTATAACCATCATATCGCTCACGGTCTCTAATGGTGCCTGCCCATTCCTGAGCAAACCAATCTACAAGTCTTTGTTTAAAGGCACGCAAGAACATTTTTATGTCTCCTACACCTTGGTTTAACCAAACCATATTATACCCAGTAATACATAATATTTCCCTGATTTTAGAGACCCAACATTGTTTACCTTTTTTTTTTATCTAATTCTAACAACATATGATAAGCTTTATATGGTATTCTTTCAGAATTCACGTGTAGCAGTTTAAACCAAAATCTTATGCATGCAACATATGTATTTACATACAGTGGGTACCTGCCAAGATCTCCGTAAACCATCTTATTTGGTGTCCTGGCAGGCACACCCCAAAACCTTTTACAAGCAATTAAATGTACTTTTTCTAGATGTTCTAATCTATGCAGCCCCCAAATTTCAGCTGAATATAACAATATTGGTTGGATTTTAGTATCAAAAATTTTAAAGAATGACTTAACTGTCATTTCCTTGCACCTCTGGAAAACTTTGTTAAGCTGTATAACTGCTTTTTTGCCTTTAGTAACTAAATGCGATGTACCTCTCTTTGCGCTAATCATAGGTGTAAAGTTAAATCCCAGATAACAATAATTGTTCACTACATCTAATTTTTTATTATGAAAAACCATTTTTCATGTTTTCCTAAGTATCCCCCTTTTCTAAATACCATAATCTTAGTTTTGTCTATGTTTACATTTAATTTCATATTTTCACAGCAAGTTTCTAAAACCCTTAATTGATTTTGTAAGCCTGACGGTGTAGTTGATATTAATGCCACGTCATCAGCAAATAACAAAATAAACAACTCAAAAATATCTGGAAACATCTGAGCCCCATGCTTACCTTTTTCAGTCATAAGATTTGCTAACTGATTAATAAACAAAGAAAACAATGTGGGGCTTAGAACACAACCCTGTCTTACTCCCACTGGTGTTTGAAACATATCAGTTAATTCAAAATTTGCTCGTATACATGCTGATAATGATTTGTACATAGCTCTAAGTGATGCAAAAAACTTACCTTTTACACCTTGGCCATTGATATAACGTAATAACCTATCATGTTCAACTGAGTCAAAAGCCTTTTGAAATCTACAAAGGCAACGTACAATTTTCTTCCTTTTTTAGACATATAATTCTGAATAGTGGCTGTACCCACTGATAGATACAATTTATCACGTTTTATTTTTCATGCAACCAATAGAAGAAATAGGATAACTTTCTAGAAATTGTTATTTGTATTAATGAATAATACATCTAAAACATTGTCGTTTACGATACGTGTGAATTGTTCCGTGATTAACGGTTAAGAAATGGCTTATATAACTTTCTTGCTTTATTATTACTCATACAGTATTTCATATACATATACGTTGATGGTAATATGTTTATAACACCTATGTCATATGCACACACACTCTATGCCCACCACTCTTTTGTATTGTGGCCTAAGGCCGATGTACATTAAACAATTTCAGTGTTCAGTGTTCAGTGTTCAGTGTTCTCTCTCTCTCTCTCTCTCTCTCTCTCTCTCTCTCTCTCTCTCTCTCTCTCTCTCTCTCTCTCTCTCTCTCTCTCTCTCTCTCTCTCTCACACACACACACACACATTGTATATATACATATAGATATATAGATATATAGATATACAGATATATAGATATGTATATATGTATGTGTGTAGATAGGTAGGTAGGTATTATGTATGTATGTATATATATATATATATATATATATATATATATATATATATATATATATATATATTTTATATATATATATATATATATATATATATATATATATATGTACAGGATATACGATTTTTTGCAAACCTGCAGTTAAGTTTTCAAGGCAAGGGAGACGATGGGAGGAGTGGTTTGTTTAGTAAGGAATGAATTACAGTCCTTTGTTAAATTTGTTGATGTCAATTATGCCAATTTGTGTGTGTTATCGATTAATAAAACATTGGTTTGGATAAAGATATGTTGTATATCTGTTCATATGTACCTCCAGAAAGTTCTCCTTTTTATCCCCATTTTGATGTGGAAAATGGAATAAGTATGCTTGAGGAATGTCTCACTGATTGTCTGTTATCACTTGATGTTTATGTTATATTAAATGGTGACTTGAACAGTAGAACTGCCAATATTTCTCCAGATGTCCTTGCAGATGATGTTTACAGTAATCAACGTATTAAAAGTACTCCTGTTAGCTCATTTCGCCATTCAGAGGATTGCGTTTTAAATAATTATGGAAACCTGCCATTAAATATGTGCACTGCATTGGATTTGTGTGTTTTGAATAGTCATAGTAAAGGCTACCTGGAAGGTTGCTATACATATTTTTCTGAGTCAGGTAGCAGTGTCAACGATTAATTTCTATTTTCCCAAAAACAATTTTCTAAAGTAATAGACTGTTGTGAATTAACTGTAGTGGAACGCATTGATTGAGACCATATGCCTTTGAAACTTTGTATTTCTTTTCCAAAGGAAAACATGTGTGTAAAAAGTCAAGAGCAAGACTTTGTTATAGAAAAATTCGTATGGAATGATGAGTTTGCTCATGTTTTTGGTGATAGATTGTGCAGTGAAGATATTAGTGTAAAGATTGATGTGGCAACAAATTTAATAGATGTTAATGTGAATGATGCACTAAGTATGTTTAATGATTGCATTAAGGAAAGCGCAATCTGTATGAAAAAGCAAGTGCGTGTGAATAGTAAAAAGACATCTTGTGACTGGTATGATCAGGAATGTGTTGTAAGTAAAAAGAAAGTAAGAAAGTTGTTAAGAATATGTAGACGTTCATGCACAGCAAATGATAAAGATGCTTTTTAATTGCTAGGCAGGAATATAAGAATCGTTAAATAGGAAAAAGAGATAATTTAATAAATCTTTTGTAGAGAAGCTTATAACTTCGATGAACAATCAAAGAGAGTTTTTGAATACTGTTCCTCAAATGTTTAAAGGGAAACAATCCAGACACAAAATAACTACTGATGAATGGTTTTGTCGTTTTAAAGTTTTATTAGAATCAGGCTCTGAAACTGTTGTTCTTGAATATGTATCAGAGGATAACACTAATGATTATATGAATCGCCCTATTTCTAGACAGGAAGTTTTGCTTGCCACAAGAAAACTTAAAAATCGTAAGGCAGCTGGTCCTGATGTTATAATTAGTGAACTGTTTAAAAATTCATCTGATCAAGTTGTCCAATGTTTCATTAAGCTGTTTGATAAATTAATGATGATGGTGTTTACCCAAATAATTGGAATGAGTCTATTATTTTGCCACTCTACAAAAAGGTGTTGTAAATAATCCAAATAACTATAAGGGGATTTCACTTAATGATAAGCAGTAAACTTTATAGAATAATTATCAATAAACGTTTAAAAGAATTAGTAGATTAAAACAACATTACAGGTGATCAACAGGCTGGGTTTAAAAGTGGATATTCCACTGCAGACCATATGTTTACCTTACTGGCACTTGTTCAAAAGCAATTTGCACACAATCGAAAATTATATGCTGCTTTTATTGACTTTGAGAAAGAATTGGACTCCATTAATCATAGTATTCTTTGGTCTGTTTTGGATAAGAATGGTATTAAAGGTAAACTTTATAGATGTGTTAGAAGTATGTATAATTCTGTAAAAGCTAGAGTTCGTTGTGGTGATAAATTAGCTGATTACATGAATTGTACTGCTGGGGTGAAACAGGGGGATGCTTGCAGCCCAGTTTTGTTTTCACTGTTCATTAATGAGTTAGCAATAGAAGTTATCAATAATGGAAGACATGGGGCTTTATTATCAATAGATGTTTTTGAAATATTTATACTTTTGTTAGCTGACAATGTCATTCTAATGTCAGAGACTGTGACAGGTTTGCAGACACAACTAAAAAACTTGCATCGTTCAGCTGCAAAACTTCAGTTAAAAGTTAATATGAATAAAAGTAACATTATAGTATTTCAGAAGGGAGGTTATCTTAGCGTAAGAGTAAAGTGGGTTTATAATGGAGTGTTAATGCCAGTAGTGAATGTGTATAAATATCTAGGAATATTCTTTTCTACTCGTTTGAATTTTAGTGGAGCGTCTAAAAATCTTGCTAGTAGGGCAAAAAATGTGTTGTTATTTATTATGAAAAAGGTACAAAAACTTGACAATAATTCCTTTAAGGTGTTTAGTAGGTTATATGATGCCCAAGTTCAGCCTATCATGCAGTATGGTTCTGAATTATGGGGGCTAGAAAAAGCTGTAGTCCACTGTGAACAGGTTCATACTTTTGCCTTAAAGAGATATTTAGGTGTCGATAACCAAACTCCCAATGACAGTTTACAGAAATGAACCGCCACCCCATTTACATTAATTGTATTCGCTACTGGTTCAAATTATTGCATATGACTAGTGATAGAATACCCCGTAAGGCATACGACATGTTACATCGTTTAGATGCTAGAGGTAAAGAAAATTGGGTAACCAAAGTTCGTGTATGTTTGTTTGAACATGGGTTTGGCTTTGTTTGGCAAAATCAGGGCGTTGGCTGTGTTGATAGTTTTGTACGTGTTTTTCGTCAATGTTTAGTAGATTGTTCTTGGCAGAAATGGTCTGATCATATTCAGAATAGTGATAGGTTTACAATCTACAGATATTTTTGCAGCCTTTCTGATTTAAAGCCATATTTAAA
>CM060338.1:745769-753269 GCA_030674155.1 Stramonita haemastoma
GTTGAGCATGGTTGAACCTGCCAGAGGCTGAAACCCCCGCCCACATAGCTCTAATGGTCAATCATTGGAGCCCGTAAGCCATCCACCAGGAGAAGGTGACACACCATCAGGACAGATCTAAACACGCTGAAACCTCAACTTTACGCTGAACCCTCAACTTTATGCCTGAAGCCTGAAACCTAAACTTTATGCTGAACCCTAAATTTTGCTCTGAACCTAAACTTTGTGCTGAGCCTTAAACTTACGCTGAAACCTCAACTTACACTGAAACCTCAACTTACACTGAAACCTCAACTTACACTGAAACCTCAACTTACACTGAAACCTCAACTTACACTGAAACCTCAACTTACGCTGAAACCTCAACTTACACTGAAACCTCAACTTACACTGAAACCTCAAGTTGCACATTTTTTCGTTGTTGTTGCAGACCAGCAGCTGTACTGGGTAGACGCAGGTACAGATCACGTGGGGACCTCTGACCTGTTGGGGAAAGGTCAAAAGTACATTCTACCGTTGAATGGTGGTGGCTACGTTTTCTTAGGTCTGGCAATCAACAAGGGCTCTCTTTTCGTCACGGATTGGCAATCTGCAGGGTAAGTGGATAGCATTAAGAACTTGAGTTTGAATCTTGGCACCTTCTGTCTGTCAAGTTTAGGGTGGGGGGTTGTATAATATCGTGGGTCACCTTCACATGTCGTTAATTAAGGGTGGGGGTGTACAATATCGTGGGTCACCTTCACGTGTGGAGTTAATTAAGGGTGGGGGTCGTGCAATATCGTGAGTCACCTTCATGTGTCGAGTTAATTAAGGGTAGGGGTCGTGCAATATCGTGGGTCACCTTCATGCGTCGAGTTAATTAAGGGTGGGGGTTGTACAATATTGTGGGTCAGCTTCACATGTCGAGTTATTTAAGGGTGGGGTGTGTACAATATCATGGGTCAGCTTCACATGTCGAGTTAATTAAGGGTGAGGGTTGTACAATATCATGGGTCAGCTTCACATGTCGAGTTTAGGGTGGGGGTTGTACAATATCATGGGTCACCTTCACATGTCGAGTTTAGGGTGGGGTGTGTACAATATCATGGGTCAGCTTCACATGTCGAATTAATTAAGGGTGAGGGTTGTACAATATCGTGGGTCAGCTTCATGATTAATGATCGGTGCTGTTTCATTGAATCGGGAAGGGAGTTCCACAGCATAGGGCCTGAGTATAGTCAACAAGATTTGAACAAGTCTGTTCTTGGGATTGGGACACTTGGCTTTTCTGTATTTCTGGACTGATTCATTGGGAAATTATCTTTTAAGGATGTGGGGATATTTCCTGCCATTATCTTAAATATCATGATGCCTTTGATATATTTGAGTCTTTGGTGTAGGGGAAGAATATTTAACTGAGTATAGTCCTAGCAAGGTTGTTTTCTTCCAAAGGACCAGTTTAAGACAACGTGTCTATCTATCTATCTATCTATCTATCTATCTATCTATCTATCTATCTATCTATCTATCTATCTATCTATCTATCTATCTATCTATCTATCTATCTATATCCCTTAGTCTGGCGACCGTGTGGGCACCCCTGAAAACTTGACAACTAGTTCCCTCCATTCTTCTCTCTGTTTTGCCTTTCTCAAAGTTTTGGTGAGTTCTAGGCCTGTCCATTCACTGATGTTGTCCTCCCATCTCTCCCTTGGTCTGCCTATTTTTTTCCTTCTTGGACAGTAACTTGCAGTATTGTTTTTGCAAGTCCATTTGATCTTGTTACATGTCCGTCCATTTCAATTTATGCTTCTTTATGATTGATAGGTTTTCGTAGGGCCCAATGGTTTGTTGGATTCTGTTAGGCATTTCTTTGTTGCTTATATGGTCTCTGTAGGAGATGCCAAGGAGTCTCCAGAAGCATCTAATCTCTACTGCCTGTACTCTTTTCTCCAAATCAGCAGTCAGGGTCCACAATTCACAGGCATACAGGAGTATGGATATGACAAGGGAGCGCATTAGTCTGACCTTGGAGTTGAGTGAGATATTTTTATCTTTTCAGATGGTGTTCAGTTTTGACAGTGCTGTTATTGTCTGTGCAATCCTGCATACTGCCTCTGGCTTGGACCCCTCGTCTGATACAACGGCTCCTATGTACTTGAAGCATTGAAATGTTTCCAGCTTCTGGTCATTGATCCTGATATTAGTGCTGATGCCCTTGGCATTATTAGTCATTAGTTTGGTCTTCTCTGCATTGATTTCCATGCCCTATGTTTTAGAGACCTTGTTCAGGTGTTTGGTCAGACTGGCAAGCTCTTTTTCCGATCGTGCGGGTTTGTCAATATCATCTGCAAAGCAGAGGTTTGTGATTGTTCTGCCACCAATACTGACTGATCCTTTATGGTGTTTCAGTGCATCAGCCATGATTCTCTCAAGGAAGATGTTGAAAAGAGTGGGTGAGAGTAGACAGTCCTGCCTTACTCCAACTGTTGTTCGAAACCATTCTCCAATGTTGCTGTTGTAGTACACTGAAGTGGTGGCCCTGTTGTACAGCTCTTTGATGATTCTGATCAGGTTTGCATTGATGCTGTACATATTCATGGTTGCCCACAAAGCTGCAAGCCACACCCTGTCGAATGCCTTCTTAGAATCAATAAATACGTGGTAAAGGTCTTGTTGGTGTTGAAGGTACCGCTCACAGAGTATTCTGAGGTTGAATATCTGTTCAGTTGTGCTACGCCCTGCTCTGAAACCTTCTTGTTCGTCAGCAATAATGGTCTCTGCTTGTGGCTTCAGTCTGTTAAATATAATCTTCAACATGAACTTGCTTGGGTGGCATATGAGGCTGATTGTGCAATAGTTCTGGCACTGCTGAAAGTTTCCTTTCTTGGGGAGGGTGATGATGAGTGACTGTGTCCATGGTTTTGGCCATTTTCCTGTCTGCCAGATCTTGTTGCAGATTTTTAGTAGAGCATTGATCATGGCTTCCCCTCCAGCTTGAACCAACTCAGCTGGAATGTTGTCTGCCCCTGCTGACTTCCCCTTTTTCAGTGATCTGACTGCTGTTTCCACTTCTTCTCGGAAGATAGGGTGACTGTCTGTATCTGTGCTTATGGGGACATTGAGGACTTCTGGATCTCCTGTGGTTTTGTAGTTATATAAGTCGGAGCAGTATTCTGTTCATCTGTTCAGAATATCCTGGTCATCAGTGAGGCACTTCCCATTCTTGTCTTGGATTGTTGAGCTTCTTCCTGTTTTGTGCCAGTTATGTCTTTCACCAGTTGGAATGCTTTCTTGCTGTTGTTTTTCTTGATGTTTTCTTCAATGTTCTGCACTGTTCACCAATCCATTTCTCCTCTGCTTCTGTCATGGACTTCCTGATTGTTTTGTTGATTTCCCTATATTGCTCTGCTCTTTCTTCTGTTTCCTTTTTCTTTTTCTTCAACTCTCTACTTTTGTCACATAGTTGAAGGATGTTAGGCGTGAACCAAGGATTTTTGACTGGTCGGTGTTTGCCAAAAAGTTCACTTGCTGTTTCAGTCACTGCTGTATTGAAATCATCCATCAAGGTATCTATATCGGTAGTATCTGAGTCTCTCAGGGTGAATGCTGCAAACTTACGACCTATCCTTGCCTGAATAAATTCTGCTTCCTCTGGATCCTTCAGCTTCTCGGGGTCAGACTTGTTCCTGATGTTGTTCTGCTTGTGATTTTTTTGTTGAGACGGAGTCGAAATGTCAGCATTACAATATCATGGTCACTCCCTATGTCAGCTCCTGGAAAGCTTTGTGTCCGTGCAGTGTTTATACTAGACCTAAATCGTCTATTCACCATGATGTAATCTATATGGGTGTGGTGTTTACCATTTGGGCTAAGCCATGTCCATCTTCTGGATTTTTTATGTGGGCCAAGTGAATTCACTAGCTGGAGATTGTTGTTACTCGCGAACTCCAGTAGTCTCAAGCCTCTTTCATTTGTTTCTTTGTTGCAGTGTGGCCCACAAATGCCCTCCCAATCTTTGTGGAAATCTACTCCTATTTTGGCATTCCAGTCACCTTGTACATCTAGGATGTCTTTCTTGGGGATTTGATTTAGAACTCCTTTTAGTTGGTCGTAAAATTCTTCTATTTTTTCACCTGGGCTGTCTGACGTTGGGCCTAAGCCTGTACTATTGTGATGTTGAAGGGGGTTGCTCTCAAGTGGATGGAAATAAGTCTGGTGGAAACTGGCTGACAACCTATGATGGTGTCCACAATGTCCTTGTGAATGAGGAACCCTGCGTCCTGTTTGTGCTTATCCTATTTTCGCCTGAAGTATATTTTGTGGTCTTCCTGGGTTGTTGTGTCTCCCATGTTTTTCCACCTTACTTCGCAGAGCCCAAGGATGTGCCATTGGTATCTGGCCATCTCATGTGTTAGTTTTTTCCACTTTTCCTGTGGCTCTAAGTGTTCGTACATTCCAAGTGCCAATGGTGATGTAGTTTCTGGCACGGATTTTGCTGCGTTGTACACCAATAGCATACTTTCTACCTCTGTCCTGATGTGCAACAGAAAGCACGGTAGGGTCCTTGGTAACCCAGGGGACGACCGATCTGGTATGGAAATTCTGATAGCTGTCTTCACGGGCGAGTCTTGGGCAGCCCATCCCTCTCCAAGTCGTATTTTTGGGTTGGGTTTATTCCCTACATGTGGCAGGGAGTACTGGGTTACATGATTACCAGTAGCAGAGGAAGCCTCTGACCTGACCATAAGGCCACGTGTATACAGACTTAGTAACAGTTTCATGGTATCCCGCAGGGTTGCAGTATAGTCTATTGAGGATAGCATATAAGCTTGAAAGAACAGTTTCCTTGAAAGGAAGCCAAGAAAGTGTTTAATTTTAGTCAACTGGCAAACTTTTTGGATAGGTATTTGCATAGATGAGATATATGGTAGAAGCAGCTGAGATTTTTATTCATTGTCACTCCTAGAACTTTGTGGTGAGAGATTCGTTCGATTGTTTACTTTTTTATGTGAACTGGAAATAGTTTATGTGGTAAATTTTGTCGCTTTTGTCTGGTGGTATTAAGCATGTGTTTTTGTTTTTCTTAGAGGGATGAATAGACATATGGTTCAATTCTGTCCATTTGACAAGATTGTCAGCGCTTTTTTGTGATACAGTTGCAAGAAAGTCAATGTTGTTATGGCTCGTATGCATGGTTATGTCATCAGCAAATAGTTCACATTTAGAATTGATATGTAGCGGAAGGTCATATGTATAATGAAAAGAGATTTTGGCCAAATATGGATCCCTGTGGTACTCCATAATGACTGAGATTTAGTTTGTATGTTGATGTAGCTATTGAGACACACTGTTGCCTGTTTGTGAGATAGGGATCGAGTAGTCCTAGGGCTTTTGTAGAAATGCTATATAGGCCTGGCTTTTTAAGGAGAAGTCTGTGGTCAAATGTATTAAATGTTTCTTTTAATCAACAAATAATACTCCACAAAGAGAAAAAATCAGGAGAAAATTTAGTATCATTAATGTCCGATAGCCAGAGAAGAGAGAGAGAGAGAGAGAGAGAGAGAGAGAGAGAGAGAGAGAGAGAGAGAGAGAGAGAGAGAGAGACAGAGACAGAGACAGAGACAGAGGGAGAGACAGAGACAGAGAGAAACAGAGAGAGACAGGGAGAGCGACAGAGGCAGATAGATAGATAGATAGATAGGTAGATAGATAGATAGATAGATAGATAGATAGATAGATAGACAGATAGATAGATAGATAGATAGATAGATAGATAGATAGATAGATAGATAGATAGATAGATAGATAGATAGATAGATAGATAGATAGACACACACACACACACATACATACATACATACATACATACATACATACATACATACATACATACATACATACATACATACATACATACATACATACATACATAGAGAGATATATAGATGCAAGTTTTATTTTTGTTTAAGAAAGATGCCATCACTACAGTTTCAGTGGGACTGTCTCTCTCTCTCTCTCTCTCTCTCTCTCTCTCTCTCTCTCTCTCTCTCTCTCTCTCTCTCTCTCTCTCTCTCCCCTCTCTGCGTGTGTGTGTTTGTGTGTGTGTGTGTGTGTGTGTGTGTGTGTGTGTGTGTGTGTGTGTGTGTGTGTGTGTGTGTGTGTGTGTGTGTGTGTGTGTGTGCACTGTACACACACACGCACACACACACACACATAAAACACACACACGCTCGTGCGCGCGTGCGTGAGATGATACGAAGTATAAACAAGGATAAGTTGGAAAAAAAGCAAAACCAGCAGTATACTTTGTCATGATATCACCCTATGAACATCGCTGTCATCAGAAGGTACACTGGACAGAGCAGACTGATCCGCGTGGAACTGGATGGAAGAATGACAAGTGTGGCTTCCTTGGGTTACGGCAGGTACAATGACATCCATGCCTATCCAGGTGTGTAGTGAAAAACTCTCTGTCATACCTGACCTTTGTCTGTCAGCATTTTCCTTCTGGGTTTTTCTCTTTTTTTTTTTCTTTTTTTTTTTTTAAGTAGGACACTTCTCTCCTCGGCATGAGCTAGGAGCTCCGAGGTTCACGAATAGGGATTTATATATATATATATTATTTTTTTTTTTTTTAGCATTTGACCGCCCCCACCCAGACCCCGACCCCTCACCATTAGGATAGAAAAACACAAAACCCAATTAATCTACCGAATAAAATGAAGCATATTCCCTATTTGGTATCTATCCTTAGGGGGCGGGATAGCTCGGGGGTCAGAGCACTCGTTTTCCCAAAGTTTAGCAGCGTCGAGCGTGGTTACCAGTTGGATGGGTGACCGTTTGTGCGCCTTGGCTTCAGTATAGTCCCCCGAGTTCACCCAGCTGTAAATGGGTACCTGCCATGTTTAAGGTCAGGGAAGGTAAAGCAGCGAGGGAGAGGAGATGGGCGCCACTCTCAATATGCTGGCCCCCTAGAGAAGCTGAGGCCTCTGATGCCTCGCTCCCCTACGACCACACAGGTTATGGGACACCTTTACCTTTTTACTTTTGTTTTAATGGAGATTAACCGAAATACATAAGCTATATATATATATCTATACACACAGATATATATATATATATATATATATATATATATATATATATATCTATATCTATATCTATATATATATATATATAATTATATGACCAAAAAAGAAAGCAAACAAACAAATTGTGTAGTTTAAATATCTTGTGTCTTGGTTTTATTGACCATCCTCAGAAAAGTTTTTAGAAAGACAAACACAAACACAGCCAGATCATCAACTGCGGGTATGGAAGCTGCTAAAGGCATCTAGATAGATACCAAAAATGGAGTGACTAGCTATATTTACTGCGGGTATGGAAGCTACTAAAGGCATCTAGATAGATACCAAAACTGGAGTGACTAGCTATATTTACTGCGGGTATGGAAGCTACTAAAGGCATCTAGATAGATACCAAAAATGGAGTCACTAGCTATATCTACCACGGATATGG
>CM060338.1:755769-763011 GCA_030674155.1 Stramonita haemastoma
TTTTTATCTCCCTAAAGTCTTCTCTATATGCTCATCAAACAGTTAAACTAACCAATCTATGATGATCAAAATCAAATAACTCCAAATAGGTCACTGCAGATATTGTATAGTGTTGAGGCCCAGAGAAAAACAAGTCTTCAACTTTATTTCTCTTCCAGACGTCTTCTCTATAATTATACTCACCGAACATTTAAAACTAACCAATCCATCTATGATCAAATCAAACTCAAATCAAACAATCAAAACACATTAAATCCTTTTCCATTTGTCGTAAGAGTAGAGTAGGGGATGGTGTGTGGTGTGCCGGTTGGAAAAGATGACAAGATTGACAAAACAGCACACACACGGGGACTGAATGTAAAAATAAGCACCTGAGTGCTTATTCCATTATCCTTGATGTAAAAGAATAAATGTGATGCTCCACCACAAAGTGAATCTTAGCACTTGATCCCCTTTTCCACTAGGAGCCATTAAAATTTGCAGGTGAGGGTCAAGATGTCAATTTTGAGATATTGAATGGTTATAAAACTATAACCCTTATTCTACCTTGTGGTGAAATATCAAGACATAGTTTTGTGTCCTTTTGCCTTGGAAGTTAAAAAAACAACAACCCAGCCCTCATTCTGACCTCCTGTTAGGATGATAAACTTGTCCATTTCTCATTTTGTCATTTTCTGCAGTCTATCATTTCAAGTTGTAATAACATTTCATTTTGGTATTGTATAGCCAATTTATTGTACATGAACAAAAAATTGACCTCTGGTGGAATGTGACTTATTACGTGGTGGAGGTCACAAATGAATAATCAATAACTAAACAAGATGAAGGAAATGTGTGTGTGTGTGTGTGTGTGTGTGTGTGTGTGTGTGTGTGTGTGTGTGTGTGTGTGTGTGTGTGTGTGTGTGTGTGTGTGTGTGAGTGTGTGTGTGGTGTGTGTGTGTGTGTGTGTGTGTGTGTGTGTGTGTGTGTGTGTGTGTGTGTGTGTGTGTGTGCGTGCGCGCGCGCTTGCGTGTGTGAGTAGTTCGAATTTGCTAGGACCATAGATGGCTATTGATTGCTTGTGTGATGTATAGGTTGAATGCAAGCTCTTTGATTTGTTTTCACAAGATATAGTGCTATATAAGTTCCATGTATTATAAATCTGCGGTTAACTGGTTGTTTTCATTCTGATTTTCGTGCTGCACGTCTGCTGACCAACCAACCCCACACCCGATGACCAGTCACTGGCTCAGTCACAGCTAGTGACATGTCAATGGTCAGAGGGACAGGGACAGCAGTCCTGGCTGTGGTCATTGCCTTGGTCATCCGCTGAGTCCTTGATGACAGAAGCATGGGCAGGGTGGACCCAACAGACCCTGTCTTGGCTGTTGGCATGTTGATTCCCTGTATCGTCAAGTTGCAGTTACAATAGAGAAATTCTTTATTTACAATACATCTACTGCTGTAGTATAGTGTATTGGCTGTTAGTATGTTGATTCAGAGCTGTGTATCATCAAGTTGGGAGTTACAATAGAGGAGTTATTTATTTACAATACCTCTACTGCTGTAGTGTAGACATTTTGCTGTGTTTTGGTTGTTAGTGTGTTGATTTAGAGCTCTGTATCCTCAAGTTGGAGTTACAATAGAGTTCTTTTCTTTACAATATATCTACTGCTGTAGTGCAGTGTAGTGTAGTGTAGTGTAGTGTAGTGTAGTGTAGTGTAGTGTAGTGTAGTGTAGTGTAGTGTAGTGTAGTGTAGTGTAGTGTAGTGTAGTGTAGTGTAGTGTAGTGCTGTATATGGCAATGTTCTGGTGGCTCCTGCAATGGTACTGAAACCATTCCTATTGGTCATTGCCTTTCCAATGGATCATTCCAGTGGCGTGGAGAGGGAGGGGGATCTGCTGCATGGGTAACAGCTTGTTCTCCATACTTACTTACCCAGGCTTTGCACTCTAAAGGCTAGAGGCAACTCCATAGTCTTCCGAGACTGATGGGTGCCTACTACTACCACTGTAGTATAGTGTATTGGCTGTTAGGGTGTTAATTCAGAACTCTGTATGTCAAGTTGCCAGTTACAATAGAAGAGTTATTTTCTTTACATCTACTGCTGTAGTGTAGACATTTGGTTGTTACATAACGTGTTGATACTCTGCTCAGTTTTGTCAAGGTTTAGGCTACAATAGAAAGTTGTTTATTTACAATATGTGATGCTCCACCACCAGTCCCTTAGCACATTACCCAATTTTGGGCTAGGAGCCATTAAAGGCAGGCGGGGGTCAAGTTGTCCATTTTAAGATTTTGATTGATTATTTAACTATATCTGTTTATCTAGCTTATAATTAAATATAAAGGCATACATTTTGATCCTTTTGCTTTTAAATGTGTTTTGAAAATACCCAAGCCCTCATTCTGACAAACTGTTACGAAAACAAACTTGCCCGTTTCTCATTATTTTTTTTGTCACATCCTGCAGTCTATCATTTCAATTTGTAATAACTTTGCACAGAATTGTCCGATTTTCAATCTGTTTTTTTGTATTGGATAGCCCTTTTATTGCAAATTATTAACTTATCAATAACTAGAAATTGACCGCTTGTGCAATGCGACTCCTTATGTGCTGAAGTGTCACATATGTCTACTGCTGCATGGTCCTGGTTGTAAGAGAGGGTAATGATCAGGAGCTCAGAATTTCAAGTTGCAAGTTACACCAGAGAGTTTTTTGGGTTTTATTTGTTTTTTCTTTTTTTTTTCTTTTTTTTTTACAATATATCTACTGCTGTATTGTTTTACATTTTGCCATATTTCAGGCCGTGTTTTTATTGTTAGCGTGTTGATAAATATCTCATAAAGAGTGAAAGAGTGGACCATGAGAGTGTGGAAGAGTTGAAAGGTTGCTTCAAGTGTAGGACTGGAGTGTGTTTCTTTACTCCAGTGAGAATATAGACTAAGGGACTGATGTTGCGCATGCTTATATTTCTTTCTGTGAAAATCTGATAATACCACAAAAGACTGTAAAGCTTTTCCCCAATAATAAACTGTGGGTGACAAAAACATTGAAATTAACACTTAACCAAAAAAAAAGCTGTGTTTCAGAGCGGCAAATAAAATGGCATACAGAACAATTCAAAAGAAACTTCAAAAAGAAATTCGGGAATGTAAAAGATCCTACAAAGAGAAAGTTGAAGAGCAGTTTCAGAGGGGTCATCTGGCAAACGCATGGAGGGGTTTAAAGATACTTTCAGGGCAAGCGAACTCAAAAACTTCGAAACAGTCCATACCATTTGAGGAACAAAAGCTTTCGCTGAAGAACTAAATAATTTTTATTGCCGCTTTGAGCGTGAAGATCTTAAACATGAGCTTGAATCTGTTCTTTTTAACCTGGAAAAATATCTGTGATAATGATCCAGATAATGAAGATTTTATTGTTAATTCTACAGATGTGAAATCAGTATTTAAAACATTGCATGTGAGAAAAGCTGTGGGTGTGGATGGTATTAGTGGGTGGCTTTTAAAATCTTGTGCTGAACAGCTGTGTTATGTTTTTAGTGATTTGTTCACTCTGTCTTTGAAAACTTGCCTTGTTATCAGCCTCTGGAAAAAATCAACAATCTGTCCCCTTCCGAAAAATACACACCCCAAATCTGTAAAGGATTACGGGCTAGTAGCTCTCACTCCAATAGTAATGAAATGTTTTGAAATGAGTATTCTGAAATGGCTTCTTTTCTCCACTTCCTCATATCTGGATCCTCTTCAATTTGCATACAAAGCCAACAGAAGTAGAAATGATGCCACAATTACCTTGCTGCACAATACATACTCCCACCTAGAAAAATCTGACTCTTTTGCTCGTATACTTTTCATTGACTTCTCCTCTGCCTTTAATACATTTCAGCTCCATCTCTTAGCCCTAAAACTGCTTTCAATTAACGTCTGACCATGACTCATTCTCTGGATAATGAGCAAAACTAATCATACACAGGTTGTCTGTTTTCAAAAAGCAATATCTACTGACAGATCAACTTCTGCTGGCTCTCCCCAAGGCACTGTTGTATCCCCCATCCTTTTCACCCTTTACACTAATGACTGCACTGGCTCTGATCTTGTACAATTAATCAAATATTCGGATGACTCTGCTCTGGTAGATTTGTCTAATTCCCATGTCATGTATCTTAAACAAGTTGAGGAGTTTTCCTCCTGGTGGAAACTTAACTGCCTTGACTGAAATGTTGGAAAAACTAAAGAGATGTTAATTGATTTTCGCAAAAGCCATGAGCCCTACCGAACCTTTACATTGATGGTGTAGTGGTTGAACTGTGCATGAATACAAATATCTAGGTACTATCAATCATGGTAATTGAACTTTAAGGCTAACACAGATCTTTTAAACAAGAAATGCCATTCTCGCATCTTTTTCTTTCAGAAACTCCGGAGTCTCCAAGTGAATGTTTAGGTTCTATGTGATGGAGGAGGGGGGTGGGGGTGGGAGGCGATGGAGAAACAGAGCTCAGCTAGGAAAGGGAGGGGACAATCTAAAGCATAGGAAGGCACTTTTTTTTAAAACTGTCTTTTCGTATCATACAATATGTTTTAGAAACTATTTGTGTTATGCCATAAAAATGCGAGGCGTGTTATTATCTTACATTGTCTTTAACATTTTAATAAAAGATTGTCTGTTACTTTCATTGATATCTGTCTTATTATACGACTTGTTTTAACAAGTTAAATGATTTAATATCAATACGGTTTATTTCACAAAAATGTGTGCACATGTATGCAGTGTTTCCAACAGTGCGCGCGTGCACGCGTGCGCGTATGTGTGTGTGTGTGAATGCGTGAGCAAACTGGTGTGCGTAGGAATGGTTGAGATTTTGTTTTGGTGAGTTTATGACGGGGTGAGGTATTGTTGAATTGTGGGTGATTTTTATATTATGATATGTGCGAGCTGATGTTTGGATACTATGTTTTTGTAGGGTTTTTTTGTTGTTTGTTTTTCCGTGATGCTGCTTTTTACATGTTTGCTTTTTATGTGTGGCATGTAACCCACGTGAATTTTTCTATGAGACAATAAAGTATTTTTCAATTTGAATTTGAATTTATTATTTATTCATCTATTCTTTTCTATCTAGGATAATGGAATAAGCACTAATGTGCTTTTTTTTTTTTTACATCCAGTTCTTGTGTGTATGCAGTTTTGTAAATCTTGTCATCTGTTCCCACCGGCACACAACGGCCTACTCTCACGAAAAGCGGAACAGGGTTTAAGTGTGTGTGTGCAAGATGTTCTGTGTGCATTCGCACAGGGGGCCTCGGTTTATAGTCTCAGTATTGTAAGTTACAATAAAGAGCTATTTCTTTACAATATATCTACTGCTTCTGTGTAGACATTTGGCTGTATTTTTCGTACTAGTCAGATTCGCTCATAAGAAGCTCGCTTACAGTGAATCCCCTGATAAGAAAGCATAAAATTTGGTTCCATCGAAGGTTTCCTTTATTATGACTTACGAAAGCTTGGATATAAGAATCTCGCTTATAAGAAACCCCTCTTATAAGAACATCAATTTCTGGTCCAACCGAGGATGTTAGCTCGGATATAAGAAAATCTAGTCGGTTTTGAGAACTTTACAATAACCAGACCTCCTTCAGTCAGTTTCCTGTTAGCAGCTCACCGAAGGGAAAGCATTTCCACGAAAAACCCAACTTGATTCTTTCAGGCAATTCTGAGGTCACAACAGATGTGGCTGGCAAGTTTTGAAGACAGGCACATAAAAGCAAAATTTCTCCAATAATTCTGTGTTTATTTTTCATTCATTCCCATTACATGGAGTCTCGCGCACAGTGTATGTTTTGCCAACAGCTTGGGTATGTGCCTTTTGGTCCCCTCTTTCCCCTTTTTGATTGCTGGAATCAGAAAGGCGAAGCCAGCCAGCCTGAATGTCATGTCTCTAATAGGGATGCAGTACGGGTTTAAAAAAAAAGTTATTTGCCGTTGAAATGCGTGGAACACAAATATTATACTTTATGTGTTTGACAATTCATATATTTTGTTTTCTTTACTCTGCAACTATAGTAGACCTACCTGTCATACCGAAGACAAAAACTTCAAAATCTTGCGCTGTGGAGGAGGAAAAAAGCTGTTAAAGGTTTTATCACTATTCTCAAACAGTCTGGGAAGCCTGAAGTTTGTTTTTCTGTACTCACCTGGAGCCGGAATTGTTCAAAGGTCAGAGCGCGGCACTTGCGGTCACCAAACTTAGTTTAGGCAGCGTTGAACATGGCAGCTTTGTGAATGGTTACGTTTTGTCTCCTTTATCAACAAAATACACACACTGTGGTCTTCCCCACAATGCAGTGCCCGCCCTGGGTTGACCCTTACAGTTAGCCAGTCAGGTCAGGCGTCGATACCAGGAAGGATAGCAGAGTTGGTGTTTATATTCCTGTTTTAATTTGCACGTAGTTACACAGTTTTATTCTGAGATTTTACCATTTGACAAGGGGACAGCCCCAAAATGGCCTGTGTGGTCGGTGGAGCTATAAATAACATGATTGGATTGGAACCTGTGGTGGTATTTAAGTCGTTGACACTGGTGTAACAGACACACAGCCTGTGATATGCAAATTCTTGACAAATACACACACTTTGATATTTAGGTCCTTGACACTGATACAGCAATAGCACAGACCGTGGTGTGTCAATTCTTGATATTGATGTAACAATTACACAAGACTGTGCTGTGTATACTCTTGACACTATTGTCAAAGTTCGCCAGTGGTGATGTGTAAATGTTGACACTGATGTTACAAGTACACATCTGGTAATGTGTAAACAGTTTACACTGGCGTGACGTTACACACTTATACTGTGCTGTGTGCGAACTCTAAAGACTGACGTCACAAGTACGTAAACTGTGACGGATAGATTTGTAACATTTACTTGGCAACCATATGAAACAGAATCTGTGCATTGAAGACAGATAGCAAACTCACGATTTTTTTCAAACAGATTATTAAATGTTGCTGACACCGATGTTAACCATACACAACCTTGATATGTAAAGTGTGGCCACTCAAGAAGCAAACACACACACAGGCTCAATCTATCTATGTATCTATGTATTTATCTATCTATCTATCTATCTATCTATCTATCTATCTATCTATCTACCTACCTACCTACCTACCTACCTACCTACCTACCTACCTACCTACCTACCTATCTATCTATCTATCTATCCCTTAGCAGATCTAGGTTTTCAAATACTACA
>CM060338.1:763111-798380 GCA_030674155.1 Stramonita haemastoma
AAAACACTTAACCCAAGATAAAACTGTTCATCCTCTCTCTCTCCCCACCCCCGTCTCTCTGTGGTGTTCGAACTCCTTATGTTTTCTTGTTGGCTACTTATTTAATTGCGTCTTTTTTATCATTAAAAATTATTGATTGCTTATTTCAGTTCACTGTGTGTGTGGACTTTTGCTATGTTTCATAGAGTGTTTTTTCTCTTCTCGTTGTTGCGGTTTTTTTTAAATTGCTTTTTTAAATATTTTTTATTAGTTTAGAGGTTATTATTTTTGATTATATTATTCATAATAAGGACGAGGTTGGGCTTTTTAAAAGAGCACATGAGTGCTTATTTTCAAAAATAACTTGGTTTGAACTTTTGTATTCTTTATATAAAGTGTCGTGTCCTTTGTCATTAGGATTGGTTGAGTGTGAAACTCTGTTTTCACCTTTTTTTTTTTTTTTTTATTGAGGATAAGTAGACACTCACATGGTTTTATGTTCAGTCTCCATGTGTATGAAGTTTTGTAAATCTTGTCCATTGTTCATACTGGTAAGATATTGGCCTACTCTTACAACAAGCGACTTGGGTTTCTGCGTGCGTTCGTACACGAACCCTTGGATCATAAGGACTTGAGATCAGCATCAACGTCGACTACAGCAGAGTTTGTCCCGTCAATCATAGCCAGGC
Source organism: Stramonita haemastoma (assembly GCA_030674155.1). Taxonomy (NCBI): domain Eukaryota; kingdom Metazoa; phylum Mollusca; class Gastropoda; order Neogastropoda; family Muricidae; genus Stramonita; species Stramonita haemastoma. The sequence goes on from CM060338.1 coordinate 763,780, forward strand.
TGTCAAAATGCGCACGGGTCCGTCTCCTCTGATGTGTGTGTGTGGTTTACTACGATTTCGAAGATATTGTTGTTGAGAACCGTATTGGTCGGAGCATAAAAAGTGCAAGTACCCTATTATGAAATCTCAATTGTGAAGAAAGTGACTTACATGGATGAGGTAATTGTGGGAATTCACGTCTTTGAATGACAAGACTAATTTGATTTGTGTAAGAATCTTGTGTCTGACTTGATCTGCCTGAACGTGTGCTTCTGGATGACCCTTCTTTAGAGGTCATGCCAGTTAAAACATATTTCATCTGCTGTGGTACCTTACAGCAAAACACTTTTCAGAATTTAAAAGTGTCAATTGTATTCACAAGAATATTTGATATTCCTCTGGCCTTTTGAAGATGCCATCAAAAGACAATGATAAAAAAGAGAAAGAAAATATGCTTAGAATATATGTTGCACAAAAAACAAAAGTGAATAGGAGAAAATAAACGCCTAGTGAATTTTTGTGCCTTATGTTTAGGGATCCTATTGAAAGGAGCGTTTGTATCCAGCCAAGTGGTCAGTCTTAGCTAGATAAGAACCCAAACATTGCCATACAATAACAGTTGTTGTGAGCTTGCTTTCCCTCCCTTCTGTCCTTCCTTCTTTTTTTCCTTTCCTCTGTACTTCATTCTGTCTATTTTTTCGCATCTTTTCTCACAAATGTCTCATGTTTTGTAATAGCTGTATTTTTTTTTTAATACATTTATTTCATTTCTTCTTGATATCGAGGATAATGAAATAAGCATTCATGTGTTTTTTTTACATTCAGTCCCAATGTGTATGCAGTTTTGTAATTTTTGTCATCAGTTCCCACCGGCACACAATAACCCACTTTTAACGAAAAGCAGAACATTATTTAACGTGTGTGCAAGATGTTCTGTGTGCATTCACACACAGGGCCTCGGTTTATAGTATCATCCAAGGACTTTTGGGGATAGTTGACTCTGCACTGATGTTAACTCGAGGGGAAAAATCCCCTCCAACGGGATTTGAACCTGGGTCGTCAGATTGTTCTAACCACTAGGCTGTCCGTCCCCATGATAATTTATTCTGGTAGGATGTAACTTTCATGTTCTTGCATAATGTCTTTATGTGGAATGTTTCGGTCGGTGGTCTAGAGGTAATGCACCCACCTATAAAGCGAAAACTCTAGGTTCGACTCCTGTTGTGCTCAAAACTTTTCCCTCATGCAGAAGACGATTCTGGGCGCTAGTACTTCAGATGGGACAATAAATCGAGATCCCGTGCATTTAGTGAACACCTGCAGTGTTGGTCAGGCAATTTGAGCAACATTCTCAAAATGGTAACAGCAAAGTGGATAAAGTTTGACTGTATGGTCCTAATTTTTTCACCGAGCTTGTAGGAAACTCGCTCTGGGTAGGAGTCGGCCAGAGGAATACATAGAAAACTGCGTGACATTTACGGGATTCAAACCTGTAACCCACCAGCCATGACTGCTATATGCTAACCACTCGCACCATAGTGTCTGTGGTGGAACTTTTTTTATGTGATTTCCCAAACACAATCGAAGCTCTTTTGAACTAAATATTGATGAATTTTCTGATTCCATTCAGAACAATGCACTTAAAAACAAAATAACCATAACTGTGGTGGTACCCTTTACTATGTTAACGAAAGTTTGTTACTGAACAAAATAAATACTGAAATTTCAGAATTTCTAAATTTGTTGACCTTGTGCTGTTGTTGTTTGTTCGTCGTGTTCGACGATGTCCTCCAAAACAGCGGAGGAGGCAGCTGCTGTTTCGTAAACTGGACAGAAATTTCACCTTGTGCTAATACTAGAAAAAAAAAGAACATTGTTTTATGCACGACAAGTACTTCCGAAAAACAAGATTTCTGCTGAATGATATCGTGAATATGTCGCAGTGTGTGTGTTCTAATTCATATACTGTTTTCTAACTCTTAACACTTGAACTGTTTTAGATAAAGATTATTGGCACATACATAAAGCTTTGTCCGTTATGTAAGCAAAGTACCCAGGCAAACATTGCAGTGTTCTCATACTTCGCAGTGTTGGGATAAGATCTTAGATTATTATTTTTTTATATTGATTTAATTGCCACCATTAACCTATCCCGTAAGTCAGGCTGACCATGGGGCACCACTGAAGATTTTGCAGCCAGCTTCCTCCACTCCTCGCTGTTTTCAGCTTTCCGTAATATATCGCTCCATTCAAGGCCAGTCCACTCTCTGATGTTGTCTTCCCATCGTTTTCTCTGTCTGCCTCTTCGTCTCCCTCCCCTTACTGTTCCCTGTAGATTAGTCTTGAACAGTCCAGTGGGGACAGGACAGCCTGGATAGTTAGTAGGCTTCGCAATTCGCTCGTGATCTGTTGACCCGAGTTCGAATCCCGTTCAAGGGGTATTTTCCCATGGAGTTAACATCAGTGCCCACTTCGCTTCTCGCAAAAGTCCTTCGGATGAGACTACAAACCGAGGCCCCGTATGCAAAAAAACACAGAACATCTTGCGCACACGTTAAATCCTGTTTCGCTTTTTTGGAAGAGTAGGCCGCTATTTTCCGGTGGGAACAGATGACAAAATTTACAAAATTGCATACACACGGGGACTGGATGTAAAAAAACCAAATAGGTGCTTATTCCATTATCCTCAAAATAAAAGAATTAAGGAATAAAGGATTTATCAAAACAGAGAAAAACAGCATTCTTGGTAAGTACATGCACGTCTTTTGCCAAGTGAGAAAGAACGGTCCATGGGAAATAACTGTGTCGCAGGTATCAACAAATTCCTTTGACACGGTATTATTTCCCTTCGACCGAGAGTTTCAAGATGAAAATGGAGGCGAAGAAAGAAAGAGGAGAGAAGAATGAATGAATGAACAAATGAATACATAATCTTTATTTTTCAAGGGTTACAGAGTCAGTATTACATACTTTTTTCATCCGGCCTTTGCCCTGATTAGGGTTTATAGATATATACAAAATAATATTAAGAAGAGAGACAAGGCAAGGCACGGCAAGGCAAGGCAAGGCAAGGCAAGGCAAAATTCTTTTATTCGAGGATAATAGATAAGCACTCATGTGCTTTTTTACATCCAGTCCCCGCCCCTTTCAGGGATAACATCAAGGTAAAAAGACAGCCTCAACTAAAACAAGAACAATTATAATGATCCAATTACCAAGAGCAAACCATACCAAGTATCAAACAACAGGTAAGAAATAAGACAGAGATACAATATTAAGGTAATATTATAAGAAAAGGCACTCATTCAGAAACGAAAATAAGAAGTAAGAATCAATGATGATTTTGATTTGAATAATAAACAAGCAAACAAACAAACAAAGAAACAAAAAAACAAAACAAAACAAAAAAAACAACAACAACCAAACAAAAAACAAAAACAAAAAAAGGCGCAATGATTATAGATCAAACATGACAATATGATGAGGTTAGATGACTGAAAACAGAGAGAGAGAGAGAGAGAGAGAGAGAGAGAGAGAGAGAGAGAGAGAGAGAGAGAGAGAGAGAGAGAGAGAGAGAGAGAGAGAGAGAGAGAGAGAGAGAGAGAGAGAGAAAGAAATGCGTATTTTTTCAAGGGATACAGAGTAAGTATTCCTATACCTGATTTCGTCTGGCCCTTGCCCTGATTAGAGAATATCGTAACAACAACAAAAAACAACCCCCCAACCAACCCTCCTCCCCCCCACGCATACACACACACATACACACACACACACACACACACACACACACACACACACACACACACACACACACACACACACACACACACACACACAAACACCCATCCACCCCTCCCCCCCACCACACACACACTCAACACACACTTACACACACACACACACACACACACACATACACACTACACAGAACATCCACCATGTCACCTACAATAATCCTTGATGCCGGTGAGACGATATAGTCTCCTGTTTAGTTTCTGGAATCCCTTAACCAGTGAACTGTGAATTTCCACTGTGCACAGTGGATCCCCACTTTGTCGATCCCTTGTTCCTCCAGCAGGCACATACAAACACATGCACGCACGCACGCAGGCACACCACATACACTCACACACATGCACGCACGCACGCGCAGGCACACACACATACACATACAAACACACATGCGCGCGGACACACAACACACAGACACACAACACACACAAAACCAACACACACAACACACAGACACACAGACACACAACACACACACACACACAAACACACACACACACACACACACACACACAACACACACACACACACACACACACTCACACACCTTAACACACACACATAAAACCACACCCCCTACACCTACACCCCCCCCCCCCACACACACACACACCTAGAGTACAGTGGCTCGCACTCTCATTCATTTACTCAGGCTAATGGCTGCATCCCAGAAAAAGAAACCCCAAGATTCTGCATCCCTTTTCATCTCCCTGTTTGTCTGGGTCACTGTGTTCTTTTTCTGTTCATGAAAACAGTTGGTTGGTAAGGGTGGGGGGTGGGGGGAAGGGTAGGTGGTGGCTGGGTGAAGGAGGAATTGGGAATATATAGTGGTTATTAATATGGCTGGAAATGCAGAGAAAGGATACAACGGAGGTGGATAAAATTCATGTTTGGTTGATTCTTTTTTTCACAATTATATTCTCTGGCTCCATGTCTGTGTCCCTCTGTGTCCCTGTCTGTCTTTCTGTCTCTGTCTGTCTGTCTGTCTGTCTGTCTGTCTCTCTGGCTAAAAGAAAAAAGTAAAACATGAACTTCTCAATGCAATACCCTCAGAAAAATAAACTTTAAAATATCAATTAACCCATAAGTTGCATCTTTGAAAAGATGTTAACTAACCCACGTTGTTCTTCTTCTCACTAGACACAATGAGTATTTTGTGAAAGAAAGGTCAGACTTTTTGTGGTCATTGTCAGCCATGATTGTGTGACCTCTCCACCGTCTGTGTGTCACGTGGTATACACATTATCGTGTCGTATTTATAGTCGAAGTGGAAAATCTGACACTTTTCCCTTTGTCATCTCAGTTTAATCTGACTGACCTGAATCTCTGTGACTCTGTCATTTTAGTTTTGTATAGGGTGTCTCTGGTTTAGACAGGTGTGTGTGTGTGTGTGTAGGGGTGGATGGGTGTGGGTGTGCGTATAGGTATGTGCTTTGTGTGTGTGTGTGTGTGTGTGTGTGTGTGTGTGTGTGTGTGTGTGTTGTGTGTGTGTGCGTGCGTGAGGGAGAGAGATTTATTTATTTATTTTTTATTTATTCATTCTTTTATATCGAGGATAACAGAATAAGCAATAGTGTGCTTTTTTTCATCCGGTCCCGTGTGTATGCAGTTTTGTAAATATTGTCATCTGTTCCCACCGGCACACGATGGCCTACTCTTACGAAAAGGGGAACAGGATTTAATGTGTGCTCAAGATGTTCTGCGTGCGTTCGCACACGGGCCTCGTTTAAAGTCTCATCCGAAGGACTTTTGGGGAGAGTGGAGTCAGCACTGATGTTAACTCCAGGAGAAAAATCTCCTCCACTTGTCAAATTGCCAGCACGATGTTCTGACCACTAGGCTATCCGTCTCCCCCCCCCCCCCCCCCCCACAGAGAGAGAGAGAGAGAGAGAGAGAGAGAGAGAGAGAGAGAGAGAGAGAGAGAGAGAGAGAAGAGAGAGAGAGACACACACACACACACACACACACACACACGACGGATGGACAGACAGAAAGACAGACAGACAGACAGACAGAGGGGGACACGGCAAAGCAGATGATTATATAAACAAAGATAGGAAAGCAAGGCAGGGCATGATAAGTTCTTGTTAACTTTGTCCTGCTGCAAAAAGCTGCCAGGCATTATAGAGAAAAGCAGAACTTCAGCAACAGTATACATATGCATGCACAGATTACAAACATATACAGGTCCTTCGGAGACTGATTGTGCACTTTGACTTCAGTACATTTCCCCAGTTCACCCAGCTGTAAATGGGTACCTGCCCTCTTTAGGGTCAGGGAAGGTAAAGCAGCCAGGGAGAGGAGATGGGCGCCGCCCTCAATATGCTGGCCCCTAGAAAAACTGAGGTCTCTGATGCCTCGCTCCCCTGCAACCACACAGGTTAGAGGACATATTTACCTTTTTCTTAGAGGTATTCAAAAACTGAATAAGATATATATATATATATATATATATATATATATATATATATATATATATATATATATATAACACACATACATATATATATGTATGTGTACATGTACAATTATATACATATACATCTATTATAACACATCACACACACATCACACAACACCACACACACACACAACACCACACACACACACACACACACACACACACACACACACAACACACACACACCACACACACAACACACACACACAACACACACATTCACTGCGCATTTCAACCTCTCAGTCACTCTCTTATCATCTACAACACCCATGCACTCGCACAAAAAGAAATCTATGTCACAACCAATAAAAAACAACAACAACAAACAAACCACCTAACATTATAGTGTAAAGGACATCGCCTCTCACATTGAGGTTCATGAGTGCTTTTACGCGTGAAGAGCTGATCCCCACTTGTGTACTGTGGATCCCCACTTTGTCGATCCCTTGTTCCCCCAGCAGGCAAGAGGGATTTGAGGAACACCAGGGGATTACAGATCCCGCACAAAGGGGACAGTGTACAGGCGGTAATTGGAAAAAAAGTCACAGGAAAAAAAGTCACAGGAAAAAAAGTCACAGAAAAAAAGTCACAGAGCGGCCGCGTGCGTGCGTGCGTGCTGCGTGCGTGCGTGTGTGTTGTGTGTGTGTGGTGTGTGTGTGTGGTGTGTGTGTGTGTGTGTGTGTGTGTGTGTGTGGTGTGTGTTGTGTGTGTGTGTGTGTTGTGTGTGTGTGTGTGTGTGTGTTGTGTGTTGTGTGTGTGTATGAGTGTGGATGTATGCATTGTACTGCACTGCACATTTTTCTTGATGATATTGCTCTTATTTTACTTTTATTCTCTGGACTGCTCGCGCGCATGCGCGTGTGTGTGTGTAGCATTGTACTGCACTGCACATTTTTCTTGATGATATTGCTCTTATTTTACTTTTATTCTCTGGCCTGCATCGTGCGTGCGTGCGTGCGTGCGTGGTGCGTGTGGGTGTGTGTGTGTGTGTGTGTGTGGTGTGTGTGTATGCATTGTACTGCACTGCACATTTTTCTTGATGATATTGCCTATTTTACTTTATTCTCTGGCCTGCGTGCGTGCGTGCGTGTGTGTGTTTTGTAAACTGGATTTTACTTGGCTTTGTTTAACCTGATTGTGACTTTTTTTCCTGTGACTTTTTTTCCTACCCAATTTTGTGACTTTTTTTCTGTGACTTTTTTTCCTGTGACTTTTTTCCCTACAACCGTACAGGCTGATGCTAGCAGAGACAAGGGAGTGGGGAAGGGAGGGAGGGGGTACTTTGCTTTAACTAGAGGTGATAGTCGGGGTTGGGATTTTATCAGATAAAGAAAGGGTAAAACCTGTGTCACATTTACACACACAGAGGTTAAGCTCCCTATCTCACTATCAGGTTAGGATCTCTCTGTGTCTGTCTGTCTGTCTGTCTGTGTCTGTCTTTTGTGTCTGTCTGTCTGCCCTCTTTGTCTCTGTTTCTCTCTTTGTCTCTATCTGTCTGTCTTCTCTCTCTTTCTCTCTCACTGTATCTTCTCTCTGATCTCTTCTATCTTCTCCTGTCCTCTCTATCTGTCTGTCTGTAGTCTGTCTGTCTTCTGTCTGTCTCGTCTCTGTGTCTCTTCTCCTCTCTCCCCCCCCCCCCCCCCCCTCTCTCTCTCTTGTGTGTTTTTGTTGGTTACAGACAAAAATAAGGAAGAAGAAAATAAATTCTGAGCAAAGGTGTACAGCTTTAAACTTGGACACCAGTAACACCTTTCCCAATGATAGACACAATATAAAGAAAGGAAAGTACAGTGGAAAGGACAACTTCCTCATAAGCTATATCGTCCACCTCGTTTCTATTCATTTTTTTTTTTATTCTTTTATATCGAGGATAATGGAATAAGCACTTACGTGCTGTTATTTTACATCCAGTCTCCGTGTGTATGCAGATTTTGTCAATCTTGTCATCTGTTCCCACTGGCACACAATGGCCTTCTCTTTCGAAAAGCGGAACAGGATTTTAACGTATGCGCAAGATGTTCTGTGTGCGTTAGCTAGCACACGGGCCTCAGTTTATAGTCTCCTCCGAAGGACTTTTACCATCTGACATCATTTAGCAAGTCTGACATCTACAGCTGTGGCAGATTTTTCTACATGAATGTCTGCTGCTTTTGGTCAGAAAGATTGTGTTGCTAGGGTGTAGTGCAACCCGTTAAAAACAAACAGATTTATGTCAACCCATTTAGGCATCCATCAGTCTCAAAATACTATGGAGTTGTCTCTGGATTCTAGAGGCGCAAAGCCTGATTCAGTAAGTTTGGAGGGCAAGCTGTTACCCAAGCAGCAGACCCCCCCCTCCCCCATCTCCACCTCGCTAGAATGGTCCATTGGAAAGGCAATTACCGATACACGTGGTTCCAGTACCATCGCAGGAGCCACGACCTGGTTCGAATCTCCGCTTTTTCGCTTTCTGGGTAGGTAGGCCTGCCTGGTCTCTAGACCACCGAGCCACGTGTCACATTGGCATGAAAACGATCATCTTGGTTTTTTTTCCGTGTATCACACGATTCGTTTGAACAGAACATAGTCCAGGGAGTTTTGAAATCCAGACTGCTGGGGAAACAGCAGAATACTGTAAGACCTTGCAGTGACCTGACATAATTATCAGTTTGTTTGTTTGTTTGTCCACACAAGGGGACGGAACAGCTCAGTGGTCAGAGCACTCGATTCCCCCCCACCCCCCACCCCCACCCCCCGCAAGCTGAGGTTAAGCAGCATCGAGCGTGGTTACCAATTGGATGGGTGACCGTTTCCGTGCCTTGGCTTCAGTACAGTCCCCCAGATCACCCAGCTGTCAATGGGTACCTGCCTTTTTTAGGGTCAGGGAAGGTAAAGCAGCGAGGGAGAGGAGATGGGCGTCGCCCTCAATATGCTGGCCCCTAGAAAAACTGAGGTCTCTGATGCCTCGCTCCCCTACGACCACATAGGTTATGGGACACATTTACCTTTGCCGCATAATTATTGTTGCTTTCTTTTTTCAATTTCATTTTTCTCTCTGTTATGATTTATTGATTTCTATTGTACTGTATACCACTTTAAATCACAGCAGATTTCTCTGCGTAAAATTCGGCTGCTCTTCTTGAGGAGAGCACAGCACGTCGCCACAAATGCAGCGTTTCCCATTATGTTGTTTTTTTCTTTTCCTGTCTGCATATGTATTTCATTTCTTATCAAAGTGGCTTTTTTCTACAGAACTTCGGCACGGACAAATGTCTTGTTGCCGTGGGTTGTTTTAACGTGCACTAAAGGAAAATTGGTTTATTGTCTCATCCGAAAGGCTTAATGATCTACTTCAGGGCTGCGCTGTGTTGTGTTGAATTGCGTTGAATTGTTTTGGGTTGCAATGCTTTGTGTTGTGTTGCATTGTATTGTGTTGCGTTGCTTTTGTATTGTACTGTAGTGTAGAATATTGCCTTGCATTGCTTTGTTTGTCATGGTGGGGGAGGGGGGGGGCTAGACGTTGTGGGGACATCTGGTAGGATGTCAGAGCGGGTTGTGTAAAGTTGAATCGAAGGTTTGTTGGTTAATTAAATGATTGAACAATGTCTTCCTCTGTGATTCTACCTTATCATGGGGGACGGGATAGCCTAGTGGTCAGAACATTGCGCTTTCAATTTGACGACCCGGGTTCGATTCCCGTTCTAGGGGATTTTTCCCCTGGAGTTAGGGAGTAACATCAGTGCAGACTCCACTCTCCCCTTCAGTCTTTCGGGTGTGGCTATAAACCGAGGCCACGTATACGAACGCACGAAGAACATCTTGCCCACACGTTAAATCCTGTTCCGCTTTTCGGAAAAGAAAGAAGAAATCAAAAAGCGTGTGGGCCCCCAAGAGCCTTTGCTCTCCACCATAAAGAGGAGAAAGCTGATGTGGTTTGGTCACACCACAAGACACAACACCCTAGCAAAAACCATCTTGCAAGGAACAGTCGAGGGCAAGAGAAGAAGAGGCCGCCAAAAGAAAACATGGGTTGACAACATCAAAGACTGCACCGCCCAACCCCTGCAACACCTCCTACTAGCCACACAGGATCATGAAGCATGGAAAAAGATCTCTGTTGCGTCTTCTCTCATGTCCCCCCTACGTCCTTTGTGACACGGGACTGAGTGAGTGAGTGAGTGAGGCCATCGTATACCGGTGGGAACATAACAGAATCGACAAAACTGCATACACACAGGGGACTGGATGTAAAAAGTGTGTGAAATTGTAATGGGTCTGGTGGCCTTACTACAATTAAACTTGTTTCACAGTGTTCTCTCTCCTCTCTGTATTATATATATATATATATATATATATATATATATATATATATATATATATATATATATATATATATATATATATATATATATATATATATATATATGGGAGTCATCACTAATGTTAACTCCAGGATTTTGCCCCTGGAGTTAACATTAGTGCTGACTCCACTCTCCCCAAAAGTCTTTCGGATGAGACTGTAAACGAGGCCCGTGTGCGAACATCTTGCCCACACGTTAAATTCTCTTCAGCTCGGCTCACGTCATTCGGCTGCCTTCGTCTCTGCTTCAGTGCTTCTGCTCCAGGTCTGTTTTGGTCGACCTACTTCCCCTTCCCTTGTGGGTTCCAGTCAAGGGCCTGCCTGGTGACGTTTGAAGCAGGCTTGTGGAGCCTATGGCCGAATTTTGCATAACAGGAGCTCCCCATACTCGAAAACTTACAACAGAGTTTACTTGAAGGTTTTCTTTTGTATCAATATCACACAGTGGTGGGTAATAATAATTTGATTTAAAGTCTCACACACACACACACACACACACACACACACACACACACACACACACACACACACACACACACACACACACACACACACACACACACGCACACACACACATTGTGTGCCGGTGGGAACACATGACAAGATTAACAAAACTGCATACTCCCCGGGACTGGAAGAAAAGAAGCACATGAATGATTATTCCATTATCCTCGATATGAAAGAATTTATCAACAAAAAATGAACACACACACACACACACACACACACACACACACACACACACACACACACACACACACACAACAGTGGTCAGAACATTGGGCTGGTAATTTGACGACCCAGGTTCCATTCCGGTTGAGGGGAGCTCTGCCTCGCATTCCATGAACATTCTTGCAGGGTGCCTTTCGTTCAAAGAATAGTCCCGTAAAACAACTCTTTATTGGTCCAAAGACATGGTAACCATCCATATGGAAATCTAGAGAGCCAATAGGAGCTGTAGTGTAGTGGTGAAGAACTGAAACAAAACCCCAAAAGAATACTAAGTGAACAGCTAATAAAACTGACATTAACTGGTGGCTGAAATACAGAGCAAGAATAAGTCCAATGTGTACATGTGGAAATGCTTTACACAAGTCAACAAACTGTCATACTATGAGGTTTCAGTCTGTACCACTAAACCACACCTTCCAAATGCAGAATGTGTCAGTGTGAGATGCATAAACCAATAACAAGGTACATGTGGCAACACACTCCTATAACAGGCTCTGCTAGGATTGAATTCAGTGATACACAAAAGGCTAATGAACTGTAGACAAGTTCAATGTACAATAAATGTCCTGTAGGAAGAGAAATGCAGTATGCAAATGTTAAGTAGCTGCACCGGCACAACCTTGCCAGGCGCTGGTAGGAAAACATGGTTAGGATCTCCAGGTTGGCTAACCTCAGGCTACTGCCTGACTACCACCTTCATGCATAAACAAAAAAAGAAAGGTGATCCCTCCTTCAACACCTGGCCTTGTTTATCTATAAAAAGTAGTGATATGAGGGTAACACGACATGGAAAACAGCACCGAACTGGAAGGCCTCTGCTGCTAACTCAAACCAAATGAAATCAATTAATCACCATTGGCTACCCTGTAAATCATTCACACACATGATGCACTGATCAATAAACAATGAATTTAAAATCATACAAACAACTTACAAAGTGTGGGACTTCAGAGATTGGTACTTTTCAATGTGGCATTCACAAAGAACGACATGAAGACAAAGAAAGGCGCAATTGCAAAAATATCTTAAAACCGGAGATGGTCAAAGCCAATCCAATCCAATTATGTTGTTGCTTATAGCCCCCCCCCCCCCCCCCACCACCCATAGGCCATATCGGGGCTGTCACCTTGTCATATTTTAATATTAAAAGTGTGTGACTATGTACACGTTTAAAACGGGGTATAAAACCAACTTGACTGTGTCCTTGCTTGTAACGATGCCGTCAACTATAAGGGTCAGCCTAGGACGACCACGCCTCGTGGGAAAGCCCACAGGATCACACATAAAACAAGACTGGTGAAAGCATTGAGAAAGCTACAAAATTGGTCTTGTTCCAGAACAAGGGGATTTTTTCTCTGGAGTTGACATCAGTGCCGACTCTACTCCCCCCAACCCCAAGAGGCTATGTGGGAACCCATACCAGAACATGTACAGGTTAAATCCTGTTCCGCTTTTAGAGTAGGCCATCGTGTGCCGGTGGGAACAGATGACATTTACAAAACTGCATACCCACGGGGACAGGATGTAAAAAATCATGTGATTGCTTATTCCCTTGTCCTCGATATAAAATGAAATAAAATAATAATAATAATAATAATAATAATAATAATAATATAATAATAATAATAATAATAATAATAATAATAATAATAATAATATAACAATATAATAATAATAATAATAATAATAATAATAATAATAATAATAATAATAATATATAAAACACAAACACACACAAAGCACCTCCCAAGATTACCAATACTTTCAAAATCAATCAACACAGACACAACCATTTGCTAACATTTCCAAGACCCAGAAATAATCTATATAAATCAAGCCTACTATATTCAGGTAGCGACCTATGGAATAAGCTACCAAAAAAATTGAAATGTATCAAAAACAAAGATAATTTTAAAGCACATCTAAAAAAATATTTCATAGATAAGTACATAGAACAAGACTTGTAAACGTGTACATTTGCTTGTGATATAACATCACTCTTTACTGTTTCATTCCAACGTACTTGTATTGTGGCCTAGTGTTACAACTGAATTAAAAATGTTACATGTAGCATGTGTCCGAGGGACAGAGAGATGAATGTATCACTGATAGTCATTATTATCATTATAAATATGGTATGACCACAGTTTATATGGTCATTTATATTCATCTCTTGATGTTACTTTTAAGGGATACTGATCTGCTGATGACTTGATAAGATATTAGACCTTGATGGTTGATTTTGCTATGTGATTGTGTGTGTGTGTGTGTGTGTGTGTGTGTGTGTGTGTGTGTGTGTGTGTGTGTGTGAGTGTGTGTGTGTGTGTGTGTGTCAAAGTCAAAGTCAAAACTTTTATTTCCAGATGGTACATTGAGTAAGCAGTCCAATTGCTTTTTTTCATCAAGCCATCCATCTAAAAAATAATAAATAAAAAAAAATAATAAAGGAGAAAAAAAGAGAGAATAATCATATTTGAACAAGGAAAAACTTAAAGAAGATATGTGGTACAAATGAAAAGATTAAAAATGAACTTGAAAAATATGCACACCAAAAGAAGAAACTACACACACACACACACAACACAACACACACACACACACACAACACACACACAACACAACAAATACAATATATATATATATATATATATATATATATATATTATATATATATATATATATTATATATATATATATATATATCACACAAGGAAAATAATGCATGGTTCCTTAAAAATCGTTTTACACACACACATACAAACCTATATCAATTCCCTCCTCCAAAACAAGTACGGTGCATACAAAGAAAAACAATACATTACAAAGCAATGGATTCAAAGCAGAAAGGAAAGACAATCACATTAATTGCCTTCCTTTTTCTCAGTCCTTCACTCCCAAACACTTGTGTTTATAGATTTACACAAAACATGTCAGCGTTCTAACAAATAAGTGCATTCAGGTACATAAAAAAATCGCAACTAACTTGAGCACCAGCTCATCAATTGTATAATTAAAAAATCAATCAATAATTTTTTTTATTATTAATTATACTGAATTCATTTATGTTTTTCATATAATTATGGTTGCTTACCTGAAGTGTGTGTGTGTGGTGTGTGGGTGTGTGTGTGTGTGTGTGTGTGTGTGTGTGGTGTGTGTGTGTGTGTGTGTGGTGAGTGAGTTGGTGTGTGGTATTGTTGTTGTTGATGCTGATGTTGTTTGGTTGGGCTTTAACATTTTATAGGGGGGGGGGGGGCGGTTTGCCTGATTTTATCTGTTTGATTTCTCTTTGGTTTGGATGTTTGTTCTGGTGTGTGTGTGTGGTGTGGTGTGGTGTGTGTGTGTGTGTGTGTGTGTGTGTGTGTGTGTGTGTGTGTGTGTGTGTGTGTGTGTGTTGATACAGTACATGAGATATTTAGTTATAGGAAATGTTGATTTTTTTTCTTGTATGTGCTTTTTGTGGGATTATTTTTTGTTGTTTGTTTAGTTTTGTTGTTGTTGTTGTTGTTGTTAATGTTGTTGTTTGTTTGTTTTTTATATATATATATTTTTTTATTATTATTATTTTTTAATTATTTTTTTTAATTAAAAAAAAATTATTGATTGATTTTTAATTATACAATTGATGAGCTGGTGCTCAAGTTAGTTGCGATTTTTTTATGTACCTGAATGCACTTATTTGATAGAACACTGACATGTTTCTGTATAAATCTATAAACACAAGTGTTTGGGAGTATGTACAATCACAGACAGAAGCTCATGTTCATAATCTTAAAAATTTTGTTGATCTCCTGTGAGACAGTTTCCTGCTTTGTCTTGGAAGGTAGTGGTTCTCCCTTGTGATGCTGTGTTAACATCACCCCTCACGTGGTTTAGCACGCCTGTTGAGGCAAGGTCCCGGGGTGTGGCGCTTGGAGCCAACACGTGAGAGATTGAGGAGATGGCTGAGGACCAGTGATGCCCGTCCACCCTACCAGGTAGAGTGCAGCAGCCAGACATCCTAGGTACCACCTCAACCACAGCCCCCTACAACCCAAGAACACATTACCTGCACGTTAAAATCTGTTCCCCTGTCTTTAGGAAACGTAAGGTTTTGCCTGCCGGTGGGCACAGATAATCAATTATAAAAAAACATTAACAAAAAAGTGATGCGAAATTTTAAAAAGTTTGAATTTCTTTTTATCGCAAACCAAACTATACCAACAGCAAAAGCAATAAACACTACAGCAATGTGTGTCTACATTTGCCATCTCCGCCATACACATGCGGTACATTTGGAGCATATGGCTGTAAAGAGTACTTGAGATACAAACGTATCAAACCAACTAATCTATTTCCATTTTTGGCTAGGCCTACCACCTTTGTTCGACAGCAAGCGTGCGCATTTCACTTTCCAAACCTGATAAGGACATGCTGACCCTTTAGAGACACACAACTTCGTGCCAGACTGGAGACTGAAAGAGGAAGTTGGCTTCATGCCAAAAGAAAAGGAGGTTTGAAAGATTTGATCCGGGTGGGTATAAAGTCCTGAGAAACACTGAAGTTGACAGATGTTACGTAGATCGTCACAGCCGTCACAGGAAACACAGCACAGCAGCTCTTGCCACAGTCCAGACGACTTGGGGTCACCTCTCCTGCAAGCAAACATGGCCGTCTGGGGGTTGGTGCTGGCGATTCTCACCCTGAATGTGAAAGGTAACCACTCCCTCGCTCTTTTTTGGTGATGGTGGTCATCGTCATTGTCGTTGTCATTGTCGTTGTCGTGCTCTTGTTCTTAGTCTCCTTGATGCTGCTTTTGTTGGTGTTGTTGTAGCTGTTGACAAAACATTGCGTTCTGTCTTTGTCGGTCTGTGTGTCTGCCTGTCTGTCTCTTGGTCTGTCTGTCTACCTCTTGTTCTATCTATCTGTCTCTCCCTTGGTCTGTCTGTCTCTTAGTCTATCTGTCTGTTGGTCTATCTGTCTGTTGGTCTATCTGTCTGTCTGTCTCTTGGTCTGTCTGTCTCTTGGTCTATCTGTCTGTCTCTTGGTCTCTGTCTGTTGGTCTATCTATCTGTCCGTCTGTTGGTCTATCTGTTCGTCTGTCTGTCGGTCTATCTAATTGTCTGTCTCTGGATTTGAAAAAAAGCTACTGTTATTTTTAGAGTATAGCCCTCTGTCAACCAATTTTGTTAATTATTCATTATTCAATGCTCTCTCTCTCTCTCTCTCTCTCTCTCTCTCTCTCTCTCTCTCTCTCTCTCTCTCTCTCTCTCTCTCTCTCTCTCTCCTCCCTCCCTCCCTCCCTCCCTCCCTCCCTCTCTATCTATCTATCTATCTATCTATCTATCTATCTATCTATCTATCTATCTATCTATCTATCTATCTATCTATCTATCTATCTATCTATCTATCTATCTATCTATCTATCTATCTATCTATCTATGTGTCTGTCTTCTGTCTGTCTGTCTGTCTGTCTGTCTGTCTGTCTGTCTATCTATCTATCTATCTATCTATCTATCTATCTATCTATCTATTTGAAAATAAGGCTATATCTTACCAGTTTTATTTTAAAGCCTTTGATGTAAAAATTAAACTAATACTACTATATACATCTATCTGAAATCTGGATTCTTACCTGCGTCAGTGTTGTCATGGCATATCCATACCTGTGTCAGTGTTGTCATGACATATCCTTACCTGTGTCAGTGTTGTCATGACATATCCTTACCTGTGTCAGTCCTGTCATAACATATCCTTACCTGTGTCAGTCCTGTCATGACATTCATAGTTACATTTTACGTTCACACCACTTCAAGTCACGGCAGATTTCTATGCATGAAGTTCGAGCTGCTTTTCCCAGGGATGAGCGCGTCGCCACAAGAGCAGCGCCACCCATTATCTTTCTTTTTCTTCCTGTAAGAGAAAATACAGAGAAAGAAAAACTGTATTTGTTTCCCTACCGGAGTGGCTTTTTCCTACAGAATTTGGCAGGGACAACTAACTCTCTTGTTACCGTGAGGGTTCTTTAACGTGCGCTAAATAATTTTGTGTGACACACAGGACCTCATTTTATCGTCTCATCAAAAAAAAAAAAAACACAAGCACCCAGACCATCGCCACTCATGGTCTAATGCATAGGTGAAAAGTTTTGAGCGCAAACTGGGATACACCGCACACTCCGACCTGGACTTGTCACTTTCTAGGCAGGCGTGTTACCTCTAGACCAGCAACCAGGGGGGCGGGATAGCCTAGTGGTCAGAACATTGCGCTCGCAATTTGACGACCCGGGTTCGATTCCCGTTCGAGGAGATTTTTCTCCTGGAGTTAACATCAGTCTGACTCCACTCTCCCCAAAAGTCATTCGGATGAAACTATAAACCGAGGCCCCGTGTGCGAACGCACGCAGAACATCTTGTGCACACGTTAAATCCTGTTCCGCTTTTCGTAAGAGTAGGCCGTCGTGTGCCGGTGGGAACAGATGACATTTACAAAACTGCATACACACGGGGATTTGGATGCTAAAAAAAAAAGCACATGAGTGCTGATTCCATTATCCTCGATATAAACTAACTAATTAGATAAATAAATAAATCAATAGATAAATACATTAAACAAAATCCTTACCTGTGAAAGTGTTGTCACAGGGATTTTCTGGGTCAGTGCTGGAGATCCCTTCTTCCTTCTGACTGCGTCCAGGCCTAACTCTTCAACTGGGGGTTGGATCTTCAAGATGGAGCCAGGCACCTACGATAACAACCAATCACTTCATCCTCGCCTCTCTACAACCCCATTGCTGTCGACTACGACCCCCAGGAAGATCGAATCTACTGGTCCGAGGTGTGTGTGTGTGTGTGTGTGTGTGTGTGTGTGTGTGTGTGTGTGTGTGTGTGTGTGTGTGTGTGGTGTGTGTGTGTGTGTGTAGCGCGCGCGCGCGCGTGTGTGTGTGTGCTCATTCATTTTACGTCTTTTCACAAAATGTGATATTAGACATTAAAAAAAAAAAAACGAATAAAAGTGTGTGTATGTATGTGTGGAGGGGGGCGGGGGTAGGAGGAGTTTTGGAACTGGGGAAGGGGGTTAATTCACTAAATCTACACAGAACAGTTAAAATAACAATAATACTAAAACAAACACAAATCAAATAATTCTTGAATACAGAATAGTAACAATTCCAATTTCTAAACAAAATTTAATGCATGAACAATAAAACTATTTATAACCGTAACCAACAAGAAAAAAATCTAATCAACAGAGGGAAATGTTTTCCAAGTCCATGATAATCATAATAAAGAACCAATAGGACAGTGCAGTAATGATTTGAAAAATGATTACCTCAGTAATGGATCAGTGAATATCTCTGATGAGGATGATGAGGTCAGAACAGGAAAGAGCTTTTCAGCATGCTGTATATCAATATATAATCAGCAGTTATACTATGTCCACATATGCAAGAGACATGTACAACATATTTTGGTTTAAAACAGTTCATTTTCCCATCTGCAAGCCAGAGAAACAATTCCTTTTATACAATAACAATCTGTTTCATATATTTTAACAAAAGACTCAAATGTTACCATCCCTTCATATACATCTAGACAACCACGTTCCTTTTTCATATTGGAAGAACTTTTGTTATACTTTTTCCACGATCTGATAACATTCTTGTATTGACAAATGAAGTGTCAAATTTTCTACATCTATCAATTGTTTTGCCCCATTTTTTGCTAAAAGATCACCTTTTTCATTGTAATATATACCAGAGTGAGATGGAATCCAACAAAAAGTTATATCTGAACCTTTCAAGGTGAGGAGATGAATTAAATGACAAATCTCAAAAACAAGTTCTGGTCTAACTTTTGTTTGCATAGAGCTGATGGCTTGAATTACTGATTTTGAATCAATACAAAAATGTATGCGGAAAACAGCTCTTGGGAAATCGATTAAGAAATTGAGTGCCATTAATATTGCTATGAGTTCTGCTGTAAAAATTGAAATATTCTCCCCAAGATGAAATGATTGTTCTGATTTCAGCTCTGGTATAATGTCTGCAGCACCTGAATCTTTGTTTAAGACTGAGCCATCTGTAAACACTTTTAAATGGTTTGAATAATGTTCTTCCAAATGAATTTTTGCTTGAGAAGATACTAGATTTATATTACAATTCTTTATTAAGTCAATATAATTTATATCAAACTGTGCTCTTTTGAGTTCCCAGGTGGGGAGGGATACTTCATCTCTTTTAGCAATATTTGTATTTGGATTGAATCCAGCATTCAAAAATGTTTGAGATGTATATGTACCCAATGTGATCTTAGAGGATATCGATCTTTCTCTCTTTGAAAAATCTCTGTCAGACTTAAGATTTATTGCCGATTGCAAATTAGTTTTAACAGTTTGACTTCTTAGGACAAATTTACAAGCAGTCCTTCGATGATTATCTAGAGGTAGAATTCCAGATGCACTTTATGTTCATATATAGGAGGCATGGACTGGTAGACCTAGAGCCAGTTTGTATGCTCTACAACATCTATACTTTTGAAGTTTTTTTTTAACAGATATTTTGGAGTATTGAAAAATACTTCTTGAGCATATGTCAATTTTGAACGAATTAAAGACGTTGAAAGGTACAGTAAACTGAGAATATCCTGACCCCATGACTGTCTGCTAATAACTTTCAGAATATTATGTACATTTATATTTATTTAGAATGTACTCAATGTGATAGTTCCATGTCAATTTTGTTGTAAGAAATACTCCAGAAATTTGACTGTTTGCTTGTATTCTAAAATTCCATTATCAATTCGAAAACTAGGCAATAGTGTTGGATTTGATCCATTATTAAAAAGAACCATGTGTGTTTTATCAGTCGATAGAAGTAAACCATTTTCATTCATATAGTTTGATATGATATTAAGTTCATTTTGATACAACTTTTTAATGTAGTTCAAGGATCTTGTAGGAGTACTCTTTTTCATTGTTACATTCATCCACATACAAATATCATCAGCGTTCTGAACTAAATCTACATGCTTAGGTAATGTGTCTGGCAAGTCACGCATTAATATGTTGAATAATAAAGGAGCAATAACTGACCCCTGTGGAATGCCCATTTGAAGAGACTTTGTAGATAAATATATAGTCCCTATTCAAGTCCATATTTTTTTCTCTGTGTGTGTGTGTGTGTGTGTGTGTGTGTGTGTGTGTGTGTGTGTGTGTGTGTGTGTGTGTGTCTGTTGTCTGTCTGTCTGTCTGTCTGTCTGTTTATGTGACTGGTTGGATAGTAGGAAGAGAGGGCAAAGGGAGTGACTAGTCTCTGGTGTCTGTCTGTGCTGTCTGTCTGTCTGTCTGTTTGTCTGTCTGTTGTCTGTCTGTCTCTCTCTCAGCATTCCTGGAAAACATCCAGCCAGATGTTTTTAGTGGCTATTAGGTCTTCTGTAAGTCAGCAATTAAAGTTAGCCATCAAGGGAGGCAATCAGGGGGAGTAGTTTGTTTGATAAAGCATGAGTCAGCTGATCTTGTGAAATGTGGCGCTCCACCACGAAATGAGTCGCTTAGCACATTACCTAATTTTGCACTAGGTGCCTTTAAAGGCAGGTGGGGGTCAAGTTGTCAATTTTGAGATTTTGATTGATTATTAAACTAGATCTGTTTATTTACCTTAAATGAAATATCAAGGCATAATTTTTATTCCTTTTGCTTTTAAATGTGTTTTGAAACTACCAAAGCACTCATTCTGACAACCTATTACTAAAATAAACTTGCCCGTTTCTCATTTTATCCCATCATGCAGTCTGTCATTTCAATTTGTAATAATGTTGCATAGAATTGTCCGATTTTCAATCTGTTTTTTGTATTTGATAGCCACTTTATTGCACATTAATAACATGTCAATAACTTAAAATTGACCTCAGGTGCACTCCGTCTCATTATGTGGTGGAGCGTTACAAATGTTTAGATGTTCCATACCCTAATAAACTATTTGTTCTTTTCTCTGTGACAAATCTCTGTTGTGTACTTCAAGAAATGTTTTGCTTGTTTGTGTGTATATCCCACCTGAATGTTCTCCTTTTTTTGACATGTTTGACAATGATAACAGAATTGCTATGTTGGAATAATATTTAGTTAATTGTGTGGTGACACTGGATGAAGTAGATATAATATTGTGTGGATACTTAAACATCAGGACATCAATTTTTCTTGTCATCATGTAGTAAATGACTTTATTCCAGATCTTCAAAGTAAAAGCATGTCTCTCTGTAGTAATCGTTATTCTGAAGATTCTGTTATCAACAATTATGGTAAATTATTATTAAATATGTGCACTGCACTTAGCTTACAAATTTTAGATGGTGTATGCAATGGCGACCAGCAAGGACACTACGCATATATTTCTGATGGTGGATGCAGTGTTAATGATTATTTTTTAGTGTCAGATGATTTGTTCTCTCAGATTTTTTACTTGTGTCAATTGTTTGTTGCCAAGCATTCAGATTCAGATCACCTTCCTGTTGAATTACATATTAATCCATGATATAAAACTTATGCAATAGCTGAGGAGCCATCTGTTGTTGAAAAGTTAGTACGGCATGAAAACAAACTCTCAGCTTATACAGATAATCTGTGTGAGGAGAATATGAATAAAAACTTTTCAAATGCCTTACAGATGAGTATTAGAACATTAACTCCACTCTCCCCAAAAGTCCTTCAGATGAGACTTTAAACCAAGGCCCTGTGTGCCAACGCACGCAGAACATCTTGCGCACACGTTAAATCCTGTCTCGCTTTTCGTAAGAGTAGGCCATCGTGTGCCGGTGGGAACAGATGACAATATTTACAAAAACTGCATACACACGGGGACCAGATGAAATAAAGCACATAATTGCTTATTCTGTTATCCTCATTTAAAAGACTAAATAAATAAATAAATAATAAATTAATGAAGCTCTAGATTTGTTCAATTATTGCATAAAATCCAGTGCTGAATGTATGATGAAACAGGTACATATCAGTAAAGGTTTATCAAATGCTACATGGTTTGATAATGAATGTAAAAGTATGAAATATAGGGTCAGAAAACTTTTGAAGACTTTCCGAAAACATTAAAGAACGAAGACAAAAGCTTGCATTGTATCTTAAGAAGGGAATATAAATATATGCTAGAAAGGAAAAGAAAACAGTATAATATGACTTTACTTGCAGACATGATGTCTTCAATCTCTTCTCAAGTCCAGTTCTGGTAAAGAGTTAATAAGGCATCATTTAGAAATATTCAGCCAAAGAATAATATATCAGTTGACACTTGGTTTCAACATTTCAAAACCCTCTTGGAGAAAGACTTATTAGACAACTCCATGAACACTGATGTTGACATTGATGAAACGGAGGAAGATTTGGATCGTCCAATATCTAAAGATGAAGTATATTGGGTACTTAGAAAACTAAAGAATGATAAAGCATGTGACCCTGTTCAAATCATTGGAGAATTGCTAATAAAAATTGAGGTGATAATATTGTGCTTTTCCTTCTAAAATTATTCAACAAATTTTTTGATGATGGTCTTTTTCCAGATAACTGGACTGAATCTATAATCCTAACATTACACAAAAAGGGCGATATTGATAGCCCTAATAACTACAGGGGAATCTCTCTTAGTGGCATAAGTAGTAAGTTGTACAGTACAGGAATGGGTTAAGAAAAATGATATTACAGGTGAACACCAAGCTGGTTTTAAGAGAGGATACTCCACTATAGATCACATGTTTACTCTGCTTGCGTTTGTACAGAAACAGTTTGTTCATAACTGTAAGCTCTATGTGGCATGTATTGACTTTGAAAAAGCATTTGATTCTGTTAATAGAAACTTATGGCCTATTCTCCTGAAAAATGGTGTGAAGGGTAAACTATTGCAATGTTTGAGAACCATGTATCAAAATGTAAGAAGCAGAATAAGGTGTGACACTAAATGGACTGACATGATACACTGCACCACTGGTGTTAAACAAGGTGATGTATGTAGCCCATTATTATTTTCTGTTTTTATTAATGAGTTAGCCAGGGAAGTCATTAATAATGGTAAACATGGTGCCACTTTCCCCCAAGATTTCACAGATTTGTTTATTCTCCTCCTCGCTGATGATGTTATCTTGCTATCTGAAACAGTTGTCAGCTTACAAAAGCAGTTAAATAGCCTGAGCAGCTTTGCATCAGCACTTGATCTTAAGGTTAATCTGAATAAGAGTAATAACGTTGTATTCAGAAAAGGTGGTCATTTGGCTGCTCATGAAAAATGGTTGTACAATGGAAAAGTCACGCCTGTGATTAATGTACATAAATACTAAGGAATCTGCTTTTCTACAAAGCTTAGTTTCACAGCTACATGTAAAGATCTGGCAAGTCGAGGTAAACGTAGCTTGTTACTAGTTTTGAAAAAAATTGCGATTATTGAATAACTCTTTTGACTTGCTGATTAGGATATTTGATGCCCAAATACAACCCATTGTGCTATATGGTGCAGAAATTTGGGGCTTGGATGCAGTTGTAACACACTGTGAATCGGTGCATCTCTTTGCTTTAAAGCAGTTTTAGGCTTAGATAGACATACACCCAATGATCTTGCCTATAGTGAAACTAATAGATGTCCTCTCTCTGTTAATGCTGCTGTAAGATGTATTAGATTCTGGATTAAGATTCTATATATGGATGAGTACAGGCTTCCTTTTAAATCTTACAAGATGCTTTATGATGTAGACGTCAAAGGAAAAAAACAACTGGTGTATTTGGATTTGTTTGGCTCAATCAAGGTGTTGAAAATCGTAGAGGGGTTATAAACGCTTTCAGGCAAAGATTGATTGACTGCCAATGGCAGCAATGTAGTGATCATAATTCTTGCTCATTTCCTGCATCCCTCCACTATATGCACATGAGAACCGCGCACAGCCCCTACTGTCAGTTCGTGCCTAGCCGAGCTACTGTCCAGACGTTTATCATATCGCCTCTTGCTGTGTCGGCAACGCCCATCACTATCAGGAATCTCAGCACTAGCTATAATAGTTTCTAGACCTTGCTTTTCTTGGTTTGTTTTATTTTGTGTATAACTTGGGGTTGTTGTTGTTTTTTGTAGTGCTTGTGAAATCTGTTTTTGTGGAAAAGTTTCTGGGGGAAAAAAAAAAAAAATGGAGATCCATTCTGTGGACTACACCAGTGACCAGGATTTGGTTATGGAGTCAGAATCCTATGAAGAAGAACCACAAGCTGGCACCTCTGCTGAACCCTCGGTGGAAAGGGAACCATCTCTCCGAGATATTTTTTCAATCATTCAGAAACTTTCCAAAAGAATGGACAATTTTGAAAGAAGTGCACCGCACACCAAGAAGAGAAAAATTAGCACTGACGCTGATAAACCCCTCGCTGAGAATGAAGGGAAAAGAAAGAAGGCAGGTAGTGATTCAGAATTTGTCACCGACAGTGTTTCTGATAAGGCAAAGGAACTGGAAAAAGAGCTGATAGCAGAAGCTACAGAGGAGGAGGATGACGATATTTTTGCTGAAATGGCATCATCGTTTGACGACAAGGAAGAAAAAGGACCACCGGTCTCAGGAAAATTGGCAAAGCTGCTTGAATCCAGATTTGGATCAAAACTTCCAGACAGAAAGCTGAGGGAAAAACTGACAAAGTACCCAATTCCCGAAAACTGTGCATACCTGGGCGTTCCCCGAACAAACCAGGAAGTTTTTTCTGTCCTCAAGCCCTTCACTAGAAAGACAGACATTCGGATGGCAAATACACAGAAAACGCTGTCAAAAGCTGCCATAGCCATAACGCTCTGCACCGACCGACTTTTGAGGGTAAGAGATACCATCTCAGGGCAGGATGCCACTACAGTACGCAGTGAACTGACCAGATGCATAGCTCAACTTTCAGATGCCCTTGCCCTCACAGGTCACACCAACCATGACCTGTCCCAGAAACGGAGAGACATGCACCGACCCTGCCTACCCCGTGAACTCTCTGGCATATGTGCACCACAGGTTGCCATGACCCCAGAACTACTGTATGGCTCTGATTTTCACAAATGTCTAAAAGAAGTGCAAGAGTCCCAGAAACTTGGTCAGAACATGCGTGGTCAGCAAAAGAGGAGCACGTGGCAGCATAACAACAGTAGCTCTTTTTTAGGCCGGAAGCCATGGAGGCAGGGGCAGGGGGGGAGTTCCTTCGGTCAAGCAAACAAAGTGTTTTGGAAGAAGGGTCAGAAAAACAGCCACCAGCAGTAACTCGATCTTTGACAGAACCACCCCTCCCTTCTGGAAACAAGGTTAGTGAGTTTGAACTTTGCTTGCCTTCTTTGTGTGCTTATCTTGAAATGAAGCATGATAACTTTAAAGCAGGAAGCATAAAGGAAAAGCTGTCACACTGGAATGATCTAACTTCTGACCCTGATGTACTTGAAACAGTTGAAGGAATTAAAATCACCTTTGATGATTGCCCAGTAGACATAAAGCAAAGTTTGCAAAGGTTGTTTAGCAAGCGTGAAAACTATGCTGTTGACTCTGAAATAAGAAACTTGTTGAAAAAAGGTGTGATAAAAGAGTCTATACCTGAATCAGGACAAGTTGTCTCACCTATCTTTGTTAGGGAGAAAAAAGAGGATCATTTAGAATGATTTTAAATCTGAAAGCTCTGAACAAAAATGTGGAATATAAGAAATTTAAGATGGAAACAATATATACAGCTTTGGATCTAGTTACACAAAATTGCTTTTTCGCATCAATTGATCTGAGAGATGCATATTACGTCATAGCAGTAGAGGAGACTTTTCGGAAATATCTGAAATTCAGATGGAGAGAAAAACTGTACTGTTTTCAGGCAGCTGCTATGGACTCAGTCTGATTCCCAGAAAATTCACAAAACTCATGAAACCTGTCCTAGCACCTTACATGATATGGGTCACCTGATCACTTCATTCATTGATGACAGTTTGATTGTGGGAGAGACTGAAACAGAAGTTGTACAGTGTGTGGTAGACATGATACAATTATTAGACTCTCTAGGTTTCTATGTACATGAAAAGAAATCACAGTTCATGCCTGTGCAAGAAATCACCTACCTGGGTTTCAAAATAAACTCAACAGACATGACAGTCACACTGACAGATGAACGGAAACAAAAACTACTGTTTGCATGCATTCTATTATTCAGTCAGGAAAGTACAACTATAAGATCTCTGGCATCTTGTATTGGACTAATGGTTTCTTGTTTTCTTGCTGTGCCAATGGGTCCTTTGTACTACAGAACACTTGAACAAGGTAAGTGTTCCGCACTTAAACTAAGCAAGGGGAACTGGAAAAGCCCGCTGTGTTATCAGCTGAAGGGAAGACAGAGCTAGAATGGTGGATTAATAACATAGACAAGCAAAAGGCTCCCATTCAGAGATCAGACCCTACCATTACTATGAAGACAGACAGTTCACCTACAGGATGGGTGCTTGGGTTGTTGACACCAAATCACAAACACAAGGCATGTGGAGTGAGAAAGACAAAGAAGGACACATAAATGCTTTGGAGCTATTAGCTGTCTTTTTTGGTCTCAAGTCTTTGTTGCATGACCAACGTAATGTTCACATAAGAATTATGACTGATAACACAAGCACTGTTGGTTGTATTAACAACATGGGTTCGAACAGATCTAAACATCTGAATGATGTATCTCAGCAAATCTGGCATTGGTGTGAAAGCAGAAACATATGGCTCAGTGCTGCTCACATTCCTGGTGTTGAGAATGTTGAAGCTGACAGTCTGTCTAGACAGATCCACATTGACACAGAATGGAAACTGGACTCAATGCTACTTTCTGAGGCTATGAATATTCTTGATATAAAACCTTTTCATTGACTTGTTTGCCTCTAGATTAAATTTTCAGTTTTCCAGATATGTGTCTTTCTTGCCTGACCCAGGAGCATGTGCTTTTGATGCATTTAGCATGTATTGGGGAAATTAGACTGTTTATTGTTTTCCACCTTTCAGCATTATATCCCGGGTCCTGGCAAAGATAAAGAAAGACAAAGCAAGAGGGGTTATAGTAGCGCCAACCTGGAAAAATCAGCCCTTTTGGCCAGCACAGATGAAAATTCTCACAGCCAGACCTGTCCTCTTGTCAGCCAGAAACACTCTTCTGACACAACCAAGTCAAAAGGAGACAAAACACCCACTGAGGAAAAGCCTGACGCTGCTAGTCTGCAAAGTGTCAGGGATAGATTCAGAACACAAGGCTTTTCTGAGGAGACTACCAGTATTCTCATGTCCTCATGGCGACCCGCAACAAAACAGATGTATGATGTGTACATACGAAAGTGGAAGAGGTACGCGTGTGAGCAACAAGTGGATTCAGTTTCACCGCCTCTAGCCACAGCTGTAAATTTTCTGGCATCACTGTTGAAAGAGGGATATTCTTATAGCGCTGTGGGCACCGCTGTTCTGCACTAAGTTGTTTTCTCTGCAACTATGAAGGGGCAACGTTTGGTCAACACGAACTTGTAAAAAGATTTATGAAGGGTGTGTTCGAAAGAAAACCACCACTACCAAAGTATCACCACACTTGGGATGTAAACATTGTGCTGAAAATGTTAGAAACATGGGTTCCAGTGGAAAACCTGACGTTCAAGGAACTGACAATGAAACTTGTGATGTTAATTGCCCTTCTGTTGGGTCAGAGGTGTCAAACTATTGCTGCTTTGGACATCGACAATATGCTACTTTCAAGGGAAAAGTGTGTTTTTATGTAAATAGATTATTAAAACAGTCAAGAAGGGGAGCCCATCAATCACCAGTTGAACTCATGGCTTTTGTGGAAAAAGAGGCTCTGTGTGTAGTTCACACTTTGAAAGAATACCTGAGACGCAGCAAAGAACTGAGGGCTCAGAATGCTACCCGACATTTGTTTATCACTCTCCAAGCACAGCACCGAGGGGCCACTAGCGGCCACTAGCGAAGTGGACGATGGAGAGGGCAGGCATAGACATTACACGCTTCACGGCACACAGTACGAGGTCAGCCAGTACTTCGCTGCTAAACTTGCAGACGCTCCAATAAACATCATCATGAAAGCAGCTGGATGGACAAATGTTTCCACGTTTGCTAAGTTTTATAATAAGAAGACGGGGCCAACACTGACCATGGGCCAATCCATCATGGAGCGATTCCTACAACATAAATAAGGTAGGACAGTTTCTTGTTTACATGTGGTGGATGTGTTTGTCTCGAGAACACTGTGGCTCTAAAATCTCATGTACATATAGTGGAGGGATGCAGGAAATGAGCAAGAATTAAATACAACAAAGCCAGACTTACCTGGTAAGGTGAAGCTGGTTGTAAATTCTTGCGAATTTATTGAAGACCGGAAGGAGTGCACATGCCCACCCCTAAAATGGTTTGCATGCATACCATGCAAATGAAACAAATACCACTTAGTGGAATTTTGATCTAGAACTGACAACAGTGTTCTGCACACCGTGCATCAGTAAGACATCCCACCCTTTCAAAATGATAATAATGATAACAATGTTTATAAAATATTTAATGTTCCTGCAATAGTATGACACAGTGTTCTCTCGAGGCTCTAAAAACTGACAGTAGGGGCTGCCCGTGGTTCTCATGTGCACTCCGGTCTACAATAAATTCGCAAGAATTTACAACCAGCTTCACCTTACCAGGTAAGTCTCGCTTTGTTGTATTTAATTATACAAATCAGTGAAAGATATTAAATGTATAGACAATTTATAAGTTGAAATGATGTAAAACCTTATCTAAAGCTTGATATGGATATTCATTTGAAAAGAATTATGTCTAAGTTTAGACTTGGTGTGTCAGATATAAATGTTCATAAATTCAGATACAGAGAACATGATGTTTTTGACCTCAGGTTATTATGCCCATTATGTAAGCAAGCCCCTGAGGATGAAGTACATTTTGTGTCAATCTGTCCAGTGTTAGAGGATATTAGGCAAAATTATATCCCTGTGAAATATAGTAGACAGCCTACTTCATTTAGACTCTGTCTACTCATGGCGTCAAGTCAGCCTAAGGTTGTGCTAGCCTGACTTTATATTTGTGTAAAGCTTTCAGAATAAGAGATATTTTGTTATCGTAAGTCATTTTTTTGTAACTGAGTTTTGTTATAACATATTTTTTTCTTGTTAGTTGTTACTGTTGCTTTTATCTCTCACCAAATACTAAGTAATTCTGCAACCCCCTTCATGTATGGGCCAATGGCCTTTTTTGTGAATAAATCTTTCGAGTTCGAGTTCTCTCTCTCTCTCTCTCTCTCTCTCTCTCCTCTCTCTCTCTCCTCTCTCCTCTCTCTCCTCTCTCTCTCTCTCTCTCTCTCTCTCTCTCTCTCTCGTTTCGTTTTTGTACTTTTACCCCATCCTCATTTTTCTTTTTTGTCTCTCTCTGTCCCTATCTCCCTCCAGACAGGCAGAGAGAGAGAGAGAGAGAGAGAGAGAGAGAGAGGAGAGAGAGAGAGAGAGAGAGAGAGAGAGAGAGAGAGAGAGAGAGAAGACAGACAGACAGACAGACAGACAGACAGACAGACAGACAGACAGACAGACAGACAGACAGACAGACAGACAGATATCATTTCAGAAATTGAACTTTCTTTCTGTTCTTTTACACCACCGCCCTCACACACACACACACACACACACACACACACACACACACACACACACACACACACACACACACACACACACACACACACACAAACACACACACTAACACACACTAACACACACACACACACACGCACGCATGCACGCACCCTCCTCCCCTGCACACACACACAGGCACACACACGCACCCTCCCCCCTCCGCACACACACAAACACACACTGACACAACTGACACACAGACACACATACACGCACGCACGAACGCACGCACGCACCGTACCCCATGCACAGACAGACAGACAGACACATACACATACAGACACACACACGCGCGCGCGGGCGCCTCTCTCACCCCCCCCCCCCCCCCCTCCGGACACAGTTATCACAGCGTTTTATGATAATGCCATTGAAACTTGTGCATCCAAACCAGTGTGCACTAAAAATAATGAGGATTCGTTTGTGTGGACACAGTTGGGTCCTTACCGACGCATTCGACGCGCAAAACTCTCCGGTCAGAACATGGAGACAGTGCTCAACAAGAGAAGTAAGTGAAGAAAGCTGATGCATTTTACCGTATCGTATCGTATTGCCCTGTGCCGTATCGTATCGTGTTGTATTGAATCGTGTTGTGTTGTATTGTATCGTATTGTATTGTATCGTGTTGTATTGAATCGTATTGTATTGTGTTGTATTGCATTGTATTGTATTGTGTCGTATCGTATCGTGTTGCATTGTATCGTGTTGTGTTGTATCGTATTGTATGATATCGTATCGTATTGTATTGTATTGCGATGTATCATATCGTATAATGTCGTATTGTATTGTATCATATTGTATCGTGTTGTATCGTATTTTATTGTATTGTATCTTAATGTATCGTGTTGTATCGTATGGTATTTTATTATATTGTATCTTATTGCATCGTGTTGTATCCCACTGTATTGTATTGTATCGCATCGTATCCTTTCGTATTGTACCATGTCGTATTGTATCGTATCATATTGTATTGTACCGTGTGGCATTGCATCATATCGGGTCGTGTCGTATTGTATCGTGTTTTATTGTGTTTTACTGTATTGTATCGCATTGTCTCGTGTTGTATCGTGTCGTATTGTATCGTATTGTATCGTGTCGTATTGCGCCATATAGTATTGTACCTATCATATTGTATCGTACCGTGTTGTATTGTATCGTATCGTATTGTATTGTATTGCATACTACTAAGTCACGGCAACTCTACGTGAAATTTCAAATGCTCTCCTAGGGAGATCATGTCGCCACAAAAGCAGCGCCACACATTTTTTGTTTCCTGTCAGCAGTCGTATTGGTTTCCCTATCAGTGTGGGTTTTTTTTGTACAGAATTTTTCCAGGGGCTAAATATGTGTAACACATGGGACGTTGGTTTATCGTCTCATCCAAAAGACTAGCATCCAGACCACCACTCATTGTCTAGTGGATGGGGGGGGGGGGGGGGGGTGGCGTGTCTGGCCCAAACAGGGATCAAACCACCACACCCTTCAAACCCGGATTTTTGCTTTCTAGGCAGGTGCGTTACCTCTAGACCCCCGAGCCAGATGATTGCAGCTGCACTGCCCCCCCCCCCCCCCCCTATTAATAAATCTAATAAGAAGTGGATTTTTTTTAATAGCGCTGAATCTTACAAAGCAAACAAATCCTAGAGCTTGCATTGGAAACAATTACACGCAAGCAACTGTTCATCCCATAAAAGGGGGGACAGGATAGCCTAGTGGTCAGAACATTGCGCTCGCAATTTGACAATCCAGGCTCTAGCGCCTTAGTTTTCGGACTGGAAGGTCGCAGGTTCGAATCCCATAAGAGTCATAGGGATTTTTCGGACTCCAGCCGGCTCCTACCCAGAGATAGTGTGCTGTGGGCTCAGTGGGGAGACTGGGACCACACAGTCGAGCTTCATCCACTTTACAGATGAGAATTTGAGAGTGTTGTTCAAATTACCTGACCAACACTGCAGGTGTCTGTATCTCTTGGGCCCGGATAATGCCAGGATATGTTGTGACAGTAAGCGTAGAGAACAACCCTGTCAAGTAGTCTAAAACAGTAAAAGCAGATGCACTTCCACAGCAGTAACATTACATCATCCTCATCACCATTGATCATCATGCAATAATAAGAATTGCCTCTGATTTGGTAGCCCCGCTGCTCTGGTCTCATGGTGACCTCAGATTCGGTTTCCCCATGCACTTCTGTATCTGTGGTGAATTTGTGTCAAAGCCTCTGGGGTTGGGGGTTCGCGGGAGACGGTCGTTGGAGGGACGTTGTGGTGGTCGCCACCTCGGGTAGGTGATTCACTCAGTCTGGCTCCGCGACTAATTTGATATAGGGGGCTTAGTAGGTGGTGTACTGTGTATGTCAGCTCAGAACAGGCAACACTGGACACCACCAAAGTGACCCACCAGAAATGCAGGGCCCCTCTGGCTGGTGGCCCCATGGCGGCCTGATACTGATGGGCTCCCTGTGGACTCCCCACCCTGGGGATGGGACATAATGAATCTGAGGTATGGCTGTGGTGGGGAGATTGAAATGAGCGGCGTGGGAACAGCAGGATGGGGACGTTGCAGAAGGTGAGGCAGCAAAAAAAAAAAGAAGTAACCTACGACCATAGATTATGATCCTCCCTACTCAAGGCAAGGACTGCATGAAAGAAAAAAAAAAGTATGTCATTGCATAACTATCTGTAACTCCTAGAAGTAATGATGACCAGTCTTTCAATCAATCAATCAATCAATCAATCAATCAATCAATCAATCAATCATTCGATAGATCAATCGCTTTGTGTGTGTATACACATGTACATGCACGTGTCGCTACACATAAAGCTGGCTAGAAGAAAGAAGTTTACTTGGCTCTAGAGCCATTGTTGGGTCAGCTCCCTGTACTGTGAAGGCTGTTTCTCTCTCTCTCTCTCTCTCTCTCTCTCTCTCTCTCTCTCTCTCTCTCTCTCTCTCTCTCTCTCTCTCTCTCTCTCTCTCTCTCTCTCTCTCTCCCCATGGTTTCTTCTGTCCCCAGACGCTTCCTTTGAAGGCCTGGCCATAGATTCCCAAAGGAGGCTGCTCTTCTACACGGACTCTAAGCATAACATTGTCGGCATGATGGACATGCAGAACTTATCTACCAGCAACATCGTGTCCAGTGGTTTGGACAGGCCTCGTGCTGTTGTTCTGGACACTGTCCATCAGTAAGTCGTCAGAGGGGAAAAAGAAAGAATGCATTATGGAAATGTGTATGTCTGGATGGGTGGATGGATGTAGCGATGAATGGATGGATGAATAAATGGATGGATGGGTGGTTACCTGACCAGACAAATGTACGTAAGTGAATGCTTAAAAAAAAGTTAAAGTCTGTCCCGAGCCTAAGGCTCATCAGGCCGGTGCTTATCCCGGTTTCTGTGGCGCTAAGCGACTGAGAGTCATAGACTCCCCCCTGGATAGGACGCCAGTCTATCGCTAGTGAATGCTTACTTTATATTAATGACTACACACACACACACACACACACACACACACACACACACACACACACACACACACGCAAATACACAGACACAAACACACAGACACAAACAAACACACACAGGAACAAACACACACAGACACAAACACACAGACACACACACACCTACGCACACACACAATACACGCACACGCACACGCACACACACACACACACACACACGCACACGCACACGCACACGCACACACACACATACACACAAAAGCGGATGCATATACTACTACAGAGGAATTACATTAACAAGCACTATTGGAAAACTTTTTTGTCAAGTACTGATTCAAGAATTTCTAACGATTTAGGAAATAAGAATAGTATTGTCAGAGAACAAGCTGTCTTCAGGAAAGCATACAGAACAACGGACCATTTCTTCCTACTTTACAACATAATAGATAATGTACTTAATGTAACATCTAAAAGACTATTGCTGCTTTGTAGAGTTTTAGAAAGCGTTTGATTATGTGTGGCACCAGGGCCTATTTGTCATTTTAAACGGAATGGGGATGACAGGCAAAACTTTTAAAAGGATTAAAAACAGGCAGGACTTTTATTGTCATTAAAAACGTGTACCTCAATGCAGCAGTATCTACAAAAATACAAGAAAACAAAAAATTCAGATGAAATCATAATGAAAAGAGGGGTACTTCAGGGAGATGCATTAAGTCCTACATTATTTAGTGAGCATGTCAATGATATAGTTTAGTATATTGCGGTGAAAGATTCGCCATATATAATTGCAAAAGATAAAATCCCTCGTTTAATCTGCGGATGACCTAGCATTACTATCAACAACCCAAATAGGCCTTCAAATTAATATATAAGCTGAAAGAATACTGTTGAAACTGAGGTTTAAATATAAACAAAAGAAAATCAAAGGTATAGTCTTTACGCAATCACCGTATAAAATTCCTTTTCATTCTAAATATAGAGAGCATGTAATTGAAACAATAGACATGTATAAATATCTAGGTGTTTTTTTCATCAGAACGGTAAGTTTCAAGCAGAAAAAGAACATTTAAGAAAACAAAGTAACAAAGATTTCGCCTTTAGAAGAGAAATTCCCCGAAAAAAATTAAGACTACTATTATAGTGTGTTTATTTGACTCATTAC
>CM060338.1:798480-803480 GCA_030674155.1 Stramonita haemastoma
TATAACTTTATCAGCTACATTTGAAAAATGGTTGTTTAATTCATCAGCTGATATTTCTTTAATGGATTGTTGGCTTTTTGAAATATGTTTATTACATAATGTATTAATGGCTTTCCAAATTTGGCGAGAGTCAGTTGTGGTAGTTAACAACTTTTGGAAGTAGTTACGCTTCGATCTGCGTTTTAGAGAATTCACTTTATTTCTTTGTTCTCTAAATTGGTCATTTGTACCATGGGTTTTTCAGATAGTTTCGTAGGTTTATCTCGGAATCTATGTCCTTTGTTATCCAAGGAGGTTTCATTTTTTCTTTAACTCTTTTTCTTATGAAGGGAGCATGTTTGTCATACACTGAGATAAATGTATTAACCCAAAAGTCAGCAGCTTCATTGGGATCTCTTATTTGATAAATATCATGTAAAGGTGAATTCATCAAGTCTGAAAGAAAATGTTTCTCACTAAAGTTTTTAAATCTTCTGTAATATATGGTTTTATGCCCAACTTTAGGAATTTTTATACGATGTTTAAACCAAGTAAAGCAGACAGGATTATGATCACTGCATCCACACGATGGAGTACATACTTCAGTTATGTGTTGTTTTGCATTAGTATATATATGATCAATTAATGTCTCTGAGTTATCTGTTATACGTGTGGGTTTATCTACTAGTTGGTCTAGGCCAAACATAGTATAGTTGTGATTCCATCTAGGCTTAGGTTTGAGTAAATCTATGTTAAAATCACCAAGGATAACTGTTTCATAGTTTAAAAGTGTAACTTCATCCATTAAAGAATTGAATCGATCCATCCAGTCAGTGGGTTCCGACGGATTTCTGTATATAAATCCTATCAATAGCGGACTACTGTGTTTTAGTTTGATTTCTACCCATATCGATTCAATATCATAGACATCGAAGTTGTGTAGCCTTTTACAGCATAATGAAGATGCAAAATATGTTAGCAAGCCTGTAGTTTTTGGTTTGTAGGGATCTTGACGAAATATTTGGTATCCTGGAATGTGCATATCTGCATCAGTTATATTTGAGGAAAGACGAGATTCAGCAAAGCCAAACAGATGAAACTCATTCCCCTCATTAAATAGTATGCTAGCAATATCATCTGTTTTATTTGTTGCATTGTTTATGTTGAGGTAGCCTACTGGAGACCCTGTTTTAATGGCCACTTGTCTGAGGTAAGAGGCATGACATCTAAGGATGGGTGCAGATAGTAATGCTGTGTTAGATCTTTGGGTGTCTAGGAGTTTTCACACAAGTAAAGAAAAACCAGAAAAACAAAACAAAATCAAATAACCAAAACAATTAGAAAAGGGGAAAACA
Organism: Stramonita haemastoma; assembly: GCA_030674155.1. NCBI lineage: Eukaryota > Metazoa > Mollusca > Gastropoda > Neogastropoda > Muricidae > Stramonita > Stramonita haemastoma. The sequence goes on from CM060338.1 coordinate 799,815, forward strand.
AAATGAATGGATAATGACTAAAATCTCAAATAACAAACACGTAAGCCTAATAGTAGTGTAATCACAAAAAAGAAGTATAATCACAACAAACTAGGATACACGAATATGATATACAAAGTTCTGTAACAAAAAGTATTAAGCAAAGCAAAAATACACAATCACACACGAATTTCAGCTGTTATCACCCAAAATTCCTATAGATCAATCAATGATGATCAAGTTTCTGCTAGATGAACAATAGAGTAAACACATTCACTGTGTAAACTTAGCAGAGTACACTGCAAGCATGACACCATTAACATTTCTGAGAGAGAGAAGAGAGATGAGAGGAGAGAGAAGAGAGAGAGAGAGAGAGAGAGAGAGAGAGAAGAGAGAGAAGAGAGATGAGAGAGAGAGAGAGAGAGAGAGAAGGCTAAGATGAAAGATATGAGAGAAGCAAACGGAAACAGCAGAGAACGAGCAGACAGAGCTAAACTGAGAGGAGAGAGAGAGGAGAGAGGAGAGGTAGAGAGAGAGAGAGAGAGAGAGAGAGAGAGAGAGAGAGAGAGAAGAGAGAGAAGAGAGAGGCCTGTTATAGTCGACACACGACTGACTGGAGGCCTACTGCTATAGACTGAGATAGACTTGTCTTAGGCTTTAAAAAAAAAAAAAAAAAAAAAGGGTATCTGTTGGTAAAGTCATGTTGTGTAAAATAGCACAACATTTGGGGTGGGGGTGGGGAGTGAAAAGGTAAGTTTGGGGGGGGGGGGAAACAAACCGGGGTGAGGAGTGGAAAGGTGGGGTGGGGAGTGAAAAGGTAAAAGTTTGGGGGGGGGAAACAAACCCGGGTGAGGAGTGGAAAGGTGAAGTTTGGGGGGGGGGGGGGGGGGGGAATCCCACCAACCCACAAGGTTCATGAATTCATTTGACCCTGTAAAACTATTAGGTAAAAAGAAAAATCATCACATACTAGGTCTATGTGTGTAAATACATGCATCAACACATTTATCACATGCATCAACACATTTGTGATTATGCCCTCACACAGGTGTGTACATGCATGCATCAACACATTTGTGATTATGACCTCACACACACATACACACATACACACTCACACACACACACACACACACACACACACACACACACACACCACACACACACACACCACACACACACACACATCACACACACACACACACACACACACACACACACACACTCACACACACATACACACATACACATCACACACACACATGCACACACACACACACACATGCACATACACTCTCACACACACACACACACACACACACACACACACACACACACACACACACACACACACACACACAAACACACACTTCTGTAATTATAGATTAGGGCTGGAGCAATTCCATTAACAGACCTAGGATCTTGTCTGTTTTGGTGTTTGGTACAGTTGGTCTACCCAGCATGACAGAGTCATGGGGAATAAGTCTCCTGGGTTGTCTGGGTGGAAAGTGAAAGTCATAGTCAGTCACAGGTGGGCATTTAGGCGAGGTGGACAGGACAGGGGACACGTTTGAGTCATTAGTGTTTGTTGTAGGTAGTCTCCACACTTCTGTACCCCTTCACTGCGTCCACATAACTAGCAGAAGGGGAGTGTGAGTATGTTGGTCGGAGTGGACGGTTACCATGGGGACAGAGGTTGTGTGTAAGGACTTCACAACCTCTGTAGCTGGGATGGAGTCTGTCATGGTACATGTCTTTCTTGGGTGCGCCTGACTTGGCGAGGAAGTAGGGGGTATTGTCAATGAAGGAAACTCCTCCTTAAATGCAGGTGTTTCTCAGGTTCATTGTGGACCATGAAGCTGCTGCACCCAGTGGGTGTCGTCCAAGGGGGGGAAGAAGAGAAGAGGCGTGTAGCGTGGCACGGGGAACACCCTTCTCAGAAGACGTATCAGCTTGACCCAGTCTGCTGAGGAGACAGGCCCAGTGTAGCAGCTGTTGATTCCGACATAGAATACAACACGCTTGATGAGGGGTGAAGGGGGGCGTGATGAGAGCCACTGACACAGGTGGTCGACAGTCAGGCCAGGCACCGCCAGGTTGCAGACAGGTGCAGTGTGTTGGCATTCTTTGGCTGTCCACACCTACCAACACTGATCACCCACAGCATGTGTTCACTTGCCGTGGATTCATTGCTTCAGAGCAGATAAGGAGATAGGCAGGGTGGGGGGTGGTTGGTGGCTGGGGACTTGGACTGCTTACGTGTCTGTGTATTATGATGTGTGGTTGTGGAGTGTGAATGAACAGTGTGGGGGGGGGGTGTGCCAAAATGAGTTGCTTGCTTCTTTGATTGTGAGGGAAGTGGGAGTGAGAAGTTTTAGCATTGTCTGTAGGAATTGGCTGTTTGTTAGTCTGTGTGTGCATGGATGAAGTGTTGATTTGCTTACATTGTTGCAGGGGTTTGTCTGTAGTGGTTGTGAGCGAATCTGCTGCATTGTCTGAAAGAACTTCAAATCTGTTTGAAATATCTATGCTATATTTCTCTGTTTGTGTGCACAGCTCAGGACATTCTTTGCTTGCATTGTCTGTCTGAGTCACTGAATGTTGTGTCTGTTTGGCTGCACAGAGAGTCTGTAGTTGTGTCTTGGTGCTGTTGTTGACATTGCTTTGACTGTCTTTGAATGACTGGAGCTTGCTTGCTGTTTCTTTCAGTTGGCCTTGCTGGGTTTTGTGGCTGTTCTGCAATTCATTGATTTCATGTGACACTGTTTGTTTCATTATTTTTAAGGAGTTTTTTTATTCTGATCTCTGAATCAGAGATGTTTTGGGCATTGTGATCTATTTTTGTTGTGCCTGTAAAAGTTGCGATTCCAGTGTTTGTATTTTGTTTTGCATGTTGGAGATGGTGAGGTTTGCAGCAATGAGTTGCTTGTAGAGCATGGCTACTGTGACGGTGTCAGTTGACTGTGTGAGAGTGGAGGGTGCATTGTCCTGTTGTGTAGAGGTGTTTTCAGGTGTAGATGAGAGGCAAGCATCGGTGTGGTGGTAAGGAGAAGATGAAGGGGAGGGATCAGGACTGGGGAGGGGGTAGGAGCCTGGTCGTTTGGAGGTTGGTAGGGAGGAGAGGAAGGAGAGGCAGGGGGGGGGGGTAGTGGGAGGGTCCAGAGAGCTTGATGGTGAAGGGAGGGGTTGATGATCAGGTGAGGGGTCATGGAGAAGGGCGGAGGTGATGGTCACATCTGTAGGTGGAGGAGGAGGGGGTGAGGTTTTTTCATCAGGGGATGAGGAATGAGGCAATGTAGAGAGTTGGGGGTGAGGCAAGGTGAGGAGTTTGGGGGGATAGGGTCGGGTGAACTGGAGGGGGGAGATGATGATTGGACAGGTGGGGGGGATATGTCATCAGCGCTGTAGTCTGGGGGCACTGGGATGACATCACAGGAGGTGTGCTGTCCATGATGGCTGGTAGAGTTTGGTGGCTTGGTGACTCAATGGAGGACAGCACATCTGGGGCTCTTCTGTGGATGGGTTTAGTTCAGCCAATTGATTGACAATGGCTTTCAGAGTTTCAAACTCCTTCTCCACCCACGACTGGCACACATTTCCCTGTATTAAAAGTTTTCCTGTTGAGTGGTAAATGTGAACAGTCAGGAGTTTGGTGGTGCCCTGATAAACCTGAATGAATGAGTGCCA
>CM060338.1:810980-815980 GCA_030674155.1 Stramonita haemastoma
TTCGCGAGTAACAACAATCTCCAGCTTGTGAATACACTGGCCCACATAAAAAATCCAGAAGATGGACATGGCATAGCCCAAATGGTAAACACCACAACCAAATAGATTACATTATGGTGAAGAGATGATTTAGGTCTTGTGTAAACACTGCATGGACACAAAGCTTTCTTGGAGCGGATATAGGGAGTGACCATGATCTTGTAATAATGACATTCCCACTCCCTCTCAAAATAATTCACAAGCAGAACAACATCAGGATCAAGTTTGACAGAATTGAAGGTATTGTACAACCCCCACCCTAAACTCGACATGTGAAGCTGACCCATGATATTGTACTACCCCCCACCCTTAATTAACTCGACATGTGAAGCTGACCCACGATATTGTACAACCCCCCACCCTTAATTAACTCGACATGTGAAGGTGACCCACCATATTGTACAACCCCCACCCTTAATTAACTCGACATATGAAGGTGACCCACGATATTGTACAACCCCCCACCCTTAAATAACTCGACATGTGAAGGTGACCCATGATATTGTACAACCCCCCACCCTTGGAAAAGGCACTTTACGGCTATTTTCTCACCCCACCCAGGTGTAAAAGGGGTACCAACCTTGTGTTGGGGGTTAACCCTGTGATAGACTGGCGTCCTATCCAGGAGGGACTCTATGACTCTCAGTCGCTTAACGCCACAGAAACCGGGATAAGCACCGGCCTGATGAACCAAGGCTCAGAACAGACTTTAACTTTAACTTAGCCACCCTTAATTAACTCAACATGTGAAGGTGATCCACGATATTGCACAACCCCCCACCCTTAATTAACTCGACATGTGAAGGTGACCCACGATATTGCACAACCCCCCACCCTTAATTAACTCGACATGTGAAGGTGACCCACGATATTGCACAACCCCCCACCCTTAATTAACTCGACATATGAAGGTGACCCACGATATTGTACAACCCCCACCCTTAATTAACTCGTGTGAAGGTGACCCACGATATTGTACACCCCCCACCCTTAATTAACTCGACATATGAAGATGACCCACGATATTGTACACCCCCACCCTTAATTAACTCGACATGTGAAGCTGACCCACGATATTGTACAACCCCCACCCTTAATTAACTCGACATGTGAAGCTGACCCACGATATTGTACAACCCCCCACCCTTAATTAACTCGACATGTGAAGCTGACCCACGATATTGTACAACCCCCCACCCTTAATTAACTCGACATGTGAAGGTGACCCACGATATTGTACAACCCCCCACCCTTAATTAACTCGACATGTGAAGGTGACCCACGATATTGTACAACCCCCCACCCTTAATTAACTCGACATGTGAAGGTGACCCACGATATTGTACAACCCCCCACCCTTAATTAACTCGACATGTGAAGGTGACCCACGATATTGTACAACCCCCCACCCCTAACTCGACATGTGAAGGTGACCCACGATATTGCACAACCCCCCCCCCTTAATTAACTCGACATGTGAAGGTGACCCACGATATTGCACAACCCCCCACCCCTAACTCGACATGTGAAGGTGACCCACGATATTGTACAACCCCCCACCCTTAATTAACTCGACATGTGAAGGTGACCCACGATATTGTACAACCCCCCACCCCTAACTCGACAGACAGCAGGTGCCGAGATTCGAACTCGAGTTCTTGATGCTATCCACTTACCCTGCAGCTTGCCAATCCGTGACGAACTCGAGTTCTTGATGCTATCCACTTACCCTGCAGCTTGCCAATCCGTGACGAACTCGAGTTCTTGATGCTATCCACTTACCCTGCAGCCTGCCAATCCGTGACGAACTCGAGTTCTTGATGCTATCCACTTACCCTGCAGCTTGCCAATCCGTGACGAACTCGAGTTCTTGATGCTATCCACTTACCCTGCAGCTTCCCAATCCGTGACGAAAAGAGAGCCATTGTAGAACGCCAGACCAAAGAAAAAGTAGTCACCAGTCACCCGTAGAATGTCCCTTTGACCTTTCCCCAACAGGTCAGAGGTCCCCACGTGATTCGTATCTCCATCCACCCAGTACAGCCGCTGGTCTACAACAACAACGAAAAATGGGCAAGTTGAGGTTTCAGTGTAAGTTGAGGTTTCAGTGCAAGTTGAGGTTTCAGTGCAAGTTGAGGTTTCAGTGTAAGTTGAGGTTTCAGTGTAGAGGTTTCAGCGTAGAGGTTTCAGTGTAAGTTGAGGTTTCAGTGTAAGTTGAGGTTTCAGTGTAAGTTGAGGTTTCAGCGTAAGTTGAGGTTTCAATGTAAGTTGAGGTTTCAGCGCAAGTTGAGGTTTCAATGTAAGTTGAGGTTTCAGCGCAAGTTGAGGTTTCAGTGTAAGTTGAGGTTTCAGTGTAAGTTGAGGTTTCAGTGTAAGTTGAGGTTTCAGTGCAAGTTGAGGTTTCAGTGCAAGTTGAGGTTTCAGTGCAAGTTGAGGTTCTAGTGTAGAGGTTTCAGTGCAAGTTGAGGTTTCCGTGTAAGTGGAGTTTTCAGTGTAAGTTGAGGTTTCAGCGTAAGTTTAAGGTTCAGCTTAAAGTTTAGGTTTCAGCATAAAGCTTAGGTTTCAGCGTAAAGTTTATATTTCAGCGTAATTTTGAGGTTTCAGCGTAAGTTTAAGGTTCAGTGTAAAGTCTAGGTTTCAGCGTAAAGTGTAGGTTTCAGCGTAAAGTTGAGGTTTCAGCATAAAGTTGAGGTTTCAGTGTGTTTAGATCTGTCCTGATGGTATGTCACCTTGTCGTGGTGAGATGGCTTACGGGCTCCAATGACTGACCCCTAGAGCTATGTGGGTGGGGGCTTCAGCCTCTGGCAGGTTCAACCATGCTCAACAGGTCTGTGGGGTAGGAGCCAGACTAAATTTGCACTCTGGTCCTCCAGGTTGGGGGTTGTGCTTTGGGCTAACAGTGTCCCTCCAACCAGGTAGGATTCTTGGACAATTCCACATTTTAGTGTGGCAGGCGTTGGTTGAAATCTATCAGAGAGTCATTAGGGTGTGGTAAGGTCGCACTTTTTCTCCCTGTGAATTCGTTTGCATGTGTTTGTCTCGGGTGTACGTCATAGTGTATTTCTATCCTTATTCAGTGAATTGATCAGCAAACCACTCCCCTCCCTACCCCCACCCCCCACCCCCACCCCTCCCCTTTTATTTATTGGCCAAGGGCCTTTTTTATAAATAAATTCTATCAGAGTTCTCTCTCTCTCTCTCTCTCTCTCTCTCTCTCTCTCTCTCTCTCTCTCTCTCTCTCTTCTCTCTCTCTTCTCTCTCTCTCTCTCTGTATCTCTCTCCCCCTCCCTTCGGGGCGGATAGCCTAGTGGTCAGAACATTGCGCTGGCAATTTGAAGACCCGGGTTCGAATCCGGTCGAGGAAATTTTCTTCCTGGAGTTAACATCAGTGCTGACTCCACTCTCCCCAAAAGTCCTTCGGATGAGACTTTAAACCGAGGCCCCGTGTGCGAACGCACGCAGAACATCTTGCGCACACGTTAAATCCTGTTCCGCTTTTCGTAAGAGTAGGCCATCGTGTGCCGGTGGGAACAGATGACAATATTTACAAAAACTGCATACACACGGGGACCGGATGAAAAAAAGCACATGTTGCTTTATCTGTTATCCTCGATATAAAAGAATAAATAAATAAATAAATAAATAAATCCCTCTCTCTCCCTCTATCTCTTTCTATCTCCCTCTCCACCCCCTCTCTGTGTCTGTCTCTCTCCCTTCCTCTCTCTCTCTCTCTCTCTCTCTCTCTCTCTCTCTCTCTCTCTCTCTCTCTCTCTCTCTCTCTCTCTCTCTCTCTCTCTCTCTCTCTAACAAACATTTCTTCATAACCTACCCCCTGGCATAGCCAAACAATACCAAATCCATTTATCGTCAAAAGATCTTTTACTTTAGTTGCCCAGTTTACTTTACCATTATTGTGTTGTATAAGTAACATCTCGTATGCTTGTCTGTTTATTCTGGACATAGGCAGCTTGATAAGTTTTAACCAGTATTTAACGCATTTCGTTATGGTTTTAATGTACATAGGATATCTACCCGTTTCGCCATATATAAGTGTATTTGATGCATATAATGGGATATATAAAAACTTTTTCATTGCGAAAGTGTGCACTTTTTCAATCTGGGTAGTATCTTCCAAACCCCAAACCTCTGCTGCATACGTCAGGGCAGGTTCGATTTGAGCATCAAACAGTTTCCAAAGTAGAGTGCAATCAGCAGAAGCTAATCGTCGCATTGATTTGACAATTTGCATAACTCCATTTTTGGCTTTTTGGCACATCATATCAAACATAGAGCTAATGCACAATTTTGTTGAAAATGTTACTCCTAGGTACTTGTAGTTATTTGTTACTTTAAGTTTTTGGTCCCCATAAGTCCATTTTTCTCTCACTCCCAAGTGGCCTCCCATTCTAAATACCATAACCATCGTTTTTTGTGAATTTACTGTGAGACAAAGACAATCTGCTTCTGCTTTTAATTTGTTCAGTTGATTTTGCAGTCCTTTAGGTGTGCTGGACAAAAGAATGACGTCATCTGCGAAAAGTAACAGGAATAATTCGACTGCACCTGGGATCGTTTGTATTCCATGTTTTCCCGAGTGTGCAACTTCTATGGCTAGCTCGTTTATAAAAATTTCTCTCACTCCCAAGTGGCCTCCCATTCTAAATACCATAACCATCATTTTTTTCTGAATTTACTGTGAGACAAAGACAATCTGCTTCTGCTTTTAATTTGTTCCGTTGATTTGGCAGTCCTTTAGGTGTGCTGGACAAAAGAATGACGTCATCTGCGAAAAATAACAGGAATAATTGGACTTGCACCTGGGATCATTTGTATTCCATGTTTTCCCGAGTGTGCAACTTCTATGGCTAGCTCATTTATAAAAATTGAAATCATTAATGGACTTAACAAACAACCTTGTTTAACACCTCTGGGACAGTCAAAGTAATTGTGTAAGAACATCT
>CM060338.1:820980-842169 GCA_030674155.1 Stramonita haemastoma
GTGTGTGTGTGTGTGTGTTGTGTGCGTGTGGTGTGTGTGGTGCGTGTGTGTGTGTGTGCGTAGTGTGTGTGTGTGTGTCTGTGTATTTGTTCCTGTGTGTGTTTGTTCCTGTGTGTGTTTGTTTGTGTCTGTGTGTTTGTGTCTGTGTATTTGTGTGTGTGTGTGTGTGTGTGTGTTGTGTGTGTGTGTGTGTGTGTGTGTGGTGTGTGTGTGTGTGTGTGTTCATTAATATAAAGTAAGTATTCACTTACGTACATTTGTCTGGTCAGGTAACCACCCATCCATCCATTTATTCATCCATCCATTCATCGCTACATCCATCCACCCATCCAGACATACACATTTCCATAATGCATTCTTTCTTTTTCCCCTCTGACGACTTACTGATGGACAGTGTCCAGAACAATAGCACGAGGCTTGTCCAAACCAGTGGACACGATGTTGCTGGTAGAGAAGTTCTGCATTTCCATCTTGCCGATGATGTCTTCCTGAGCGTCTGTGAAGAAGAGCAGCCTCCTTTGGAGATCTATGGCCAGGCCTTCGATGACAGAGTCTGGGGGTACAAGGAAGATAGATGGAGGGGAGAGGAGAGAGAGAGAGAGAGAGAGAGAGAGAGAGAGAGAGAGGAGAGAGAGGAGAGAGAGAGAGAGAGAGAGAGAGAGAGAGAGAGAGAGAGAGAGAGAGATACGAATAGAAATACGAATTCGAATACGAATTGGTTTATTCAAAAAGCCATGGCCACATTTGAAGGGGGAAAACACACACACAAAAACAATATAATGCAAGTAACAACATGCTATATAATGAATTAATTCACAACAAATAGTTGCAACATAACAAGGTATTAAGAATTAATCAAAGTATCCCGCAGTTTAAATGCTTTATACAGAAAAATGGCTAACTGTTTCATAGTAACTTCATTTCCAGACGTAATAAGCATGTTTAACCTATGTAGACAAGGTTGTCGTAAAAACTTTTGAGGTATAAACTGTTTTCTCAATTCTGAAAGTTGTGAACAACCAAATAGGAAATGAATTTCATCTTCAATAGAAATATTACAAAGAGGACAAACTAAACCACTCTCGTTTGCTTGTTTATAGTAAAAATGATGCGTTTTTAATTCTGAGATACCAAATCTGAATTTTGTTAATATTCTTTTCAAATGCCTATCCATTTTCATTGTTAGATATAAAGGGATACAATGTGATGGATTGATCAGATTATATATTTCACATCGGCTGCTATTTTCAATGTGTGAATGCCAGTCCTGCCACTGACATGCAATTAGCCTTTCACGCAAAAGTCGTAAGAATAAGGAGTGATTTTCAACACCCTGGTTAAGCCACACATACCCAAAACCGTTTTCAGATAACTTTCTTTTAACTTTAGTAACCCAATTTGATTTACCCTTTTCATCTAACAAATATAACATTCTATAAGCTTTACGGGGAAGTCTATACTGTTCCATTTGAGTCAGTTTCAACCAGTAGTGAATGCACCTATGAGCTGAAATGATGTGCAATGGGTAACGGTTTGTTTCTCCATAGACAAGACTATTAGGTGTTTTTCCAGACACGCCAAGAAATTTCTTAAGGGCAAATAAATGAACTTTCTCACTATGAATAGATGCTGCATCAAGTCCCCATATCTCAGCACCATACATAGCAATTGGCTGTACTTGTGCGTCAAATAGTTTCATGAATAAACAAAAAGAAGAATTGTCCAGCTTAGTTAAATTCTGCATGATCAAAATTAAAGCCCTTTTTGCCCGACATGCAAGATCTTTACAAGCAAACATAAAACTCAAACGTGTCGAAAAATAGAGTCCTAGATATTTATATGCATTAACCACAGGCATCATTACACCATCAAAAGTCTATCTTTCTCTCGACAGCAAGATAACCACCTTTTCTGAAAACAATGCATTACTTTTAGACATATTAACTGTTAGTTGAGCTTTCGATGCTGATCTTTGTAAACAGTTAAGCTGATTTTGAAGACCTACAACAGTTTCAGATATCAATGCAACGTCATCAGTGAAAAGTAAAATGAACAATTCTAAGGCATCATTTGAAAAGAAACACCATGTCTTCCAAATTCAAGAACTTCTCTAGTTATTTCATTGATGAATAAAGAAAACAAAACAGGGCTGCACACATCCCCTTGCTTAACACCAGTAGTACAGTTGATACAATCAGTTATAGTACCACCACATCTAATCCTAGCTTTCACACTATCATACATGCTCATAATACAAACAAGTAATTTACCAGAAATTCCATTTTTTACCAAAATTGGCCATAGGATACTTCTATTGACAGAATCAAACACCTTCTGAAAATCGATAAAGCCAACATACAACTTACGGTTTAAACTAATTTGTTTCTGTACACATGCAAACAATGTGAATATATGATCTATTGTTGAATAGTTGCGCTTAAAACCAGCCTGAAATTCGTCTGTTATGTTATTTGCTTCTACCCATTCCTGAAGTCTATGATTAATAATTGAACTGTAAAGTTTACTTGCAATATTACAGATCGATATACCTCTGTAGTTGTTCGGATCAGCAGTATCACCTTTCTTATACAAGGGAAAACAATAGATTTAGACCAAGCTGTTGGAAAAATACCTTTATCAAATAAAGCATTAAATAAAGTAACAAAGAAACTGATAACATGGCTACATCTAACAGAATTCTTTAAAAATTATCCAATAATACCATCAATACCTGCTGATTTTTTATCTTTTATTTTCCTTACGGCTAGAAGAACCTCATCTATAGCAATCGGACGATTAAATTCCCAAGCTTCATCTCTTATTTCATTTTTCATCTATTTCATCAGTATACATATTTGCAGAATCTTTTTCAAGTAAGTCTCGAAAATGCCGATACCAAGTATCAGTATCTATTGTGTTATGGGGCTGCTTTTTTTTTAGAAGAAATGTTGTGCAAATTGTTCCAAAAGTTTTCTGATCATTCATTGAAAGAAGTCAATTCATTAATCATAGCCTCGTTATATTCTCGTTTCTTTCGGTCTAAAAGATGCTTATACTCACGTCTAGTACGACAATAATTATCTCAATCTTCTTTTGTTAGAGTACGTCTATATTTTTGCAGCAAATTACGGACATATTTCTTAAGATTACTACATTCTTTATCGAGCCAACTACATACACTACTAATTTCACTGTTTTAAAAGTCTTTTTCATACATTCAGCCGCATCTTTAAGACAACCATTGAACAGACTAAGTGCAGTGTCGACATCTGAATCAAGGTAAATAATCGCCTCATCCAATCTACTCTGTATGTCTTCTGAGTACAACTTATCAAAAAAATCTTCAGAAATATTATCATTCCATACGAGAGAGAGAGAGAGAGAGAGAGAGAGAGAGAGAGAGAGAGAGAGAGAGAGAGAGAGAGAGAACAGCCTTTACAGGGAGCTGACCCAACAATGGCTCTAGAGCCAAGTAGACTTCTTTCTTCTAGCCAGCTTTATGTGTAGCGACACGTGCATGTACGTATGTATACACACACAAAGCGATTGGTGGATCGAATGATTGATTGATCGATTGATTGATCGATTGATTGAAAGACTGGTCATCATTACTTCCAGGAGTTACAGATAGTTATGCAATGACATACTTTTTTTTCTTTCATGCAGTCCTTGCTTTGAGTAGGGAGGATCATAATCTATGGTCGTAGGTTACTTCTTTTTTTTTGCTGCCTCACCTTCTGCAACGTCAACGTCCTGCTGTTCCCACGCCGCTCATTTCAATCTCCCCGCCACAGCCATACCTCAGATTCATTATGCCCCATCCCCAGGGTGGGGAGTCCACAGGGAGCCCATCAGTATCAGGCCGCCGTGGGGCCACCAGCCAGAGGGGCCCTGCATTTCTAGTGGGTCACTTTGGTGGTGTTCAGTGCTGCACTGTTCTGAGCGACATACACAGTACACCACCTACTAAGCCCCCTATATCAAATTAGTCGCGGAGCCAGACTGAGTGAATCACCTACCCGAGGTGGCGACCACCAAAACGTCCCTCCAACGACCGTCTCCCGCGAACCCCCAACCCCAGAGGCTTTGACACAAATTCACCACAGATACAGAAGTGCATGGGGAAACCGAATCTGAGGTCACCATGAGACCAGAGCAGCGGGGGCTACCAAATCAGAGGAATTCTTATTATTGCATGATGATCAAATGGTGATGAGATGATGTAATGTTGCTGCTGTGGAAGTGCATCTGCTTTGAGACTACTTGACAGGGTTGTACTCTACGCTTACTGTCATAATATATCCTGAGTTATCCGGGCCCAAGAGATACAGACACCTGCAGTGTTGGTCAGGTAATTTGAACAACACTCTCAAATTCTCATCCGTAAAGTGGATGAAGCTCGACTGTGTGGTCCCAGTCTCCCCCTGAGCCCATAGCACACTCACTCTGGGTAGGAGCCGGCTGGATCCGAAAAATCCCTATGACTCTTATGGGATTCGAACCCGCGACCTTCCAGTCCGAAAACCTAAGGCGCTAGAACCCGGGTCGTCAAATTGCGAGCACAATGTTCTGACCACTAGGCTATCCCGTCCCCCCTTTTATGGGATGAACAGTTGCTTGCGTGTAATGTTTCCAATGCAAGCTCTTGGATTTGTTTGCTTTGTAAGATTCAGCGCTATAAAAAAAAAAACACAAAAAAACATTAGATTTATTAATTGGGAGAGGGGGCAGTGCAGCTGCAATCATCTGGATCAGGGGTCTAGAGGTAACGCACCTGCCTAGAAAGCAAAAATCGGGTTTGAAGGGTGTGGTGGTTTGATCCCTGTTTGGGCCAGACACGCCCCCCCCCCCCCCACTAGACAATGAGTGGTGGTCTGGATGCTAGTCTTTTGGATGAGACGATAAACCAACGTCCCATGTGTTACACATATTTAGCCCCTGGAAAAATTCTGTACAAAAAAATCCACACTGATAGGGAAACCAAGACGACTGCTGACAGGAAACAAAAAATGTGTGGCGCTGCTTTTGTGGCGACATGATCTCCCTAGGAGAGCATTCGAAATTTCACGTAGAGTTGCCGTGACTTAGTAGTATGCAATACAATACAATACGATACGATACAATACAACACGGTACGATACAATATGATAGGTACAATACTATATGGCGCAATACGACACGATACGATACGATACGATACGATACAATACGACACGATACAACACGAGACAATGCGATACAATGCAGTAAAACACAATACAACACGATACAATACGACACGACCCGATATGATGCAATGCCACACGGTACGATAGAATATGATACGATACAATACGACAGGGTACAATACGAAAGGATACGATGCGATACAATACAATACAGTGGGATACAACACGATGCAATAAGATACAATATAATAAAATACCATACGATACAACACGATGCATTAAGATACAATACAATACAATAAAATACGATACAACACGATACAATATGATACAATACAATACGACATTATACGATATGATACATCGCAATACAATACAATACGATACAATATCATACAATACGATACAACACAACACGATACAATGCAACACGATACGATACAACACAATACAATACAATGCAATACAACACAATACAATACGATTCAATACAACACGATACAATACAATACGATACAATACAACACAACACGATTCAATACAACACGATACGATACGACACAGCGCAATACGATACGATACGGTAAAATGCATCAGCTTTCTTCACTTACTAGTCTTGTTGAGCACTGTCTCCATGTTCTGACCGGAGAGTTTTGCGCGTCGAATGCGTCGGTAATCGCCCACCTGTGTCCACACAAACCAATCCTCATTATTCTTAGTGCACACTGGTTTGGATGCACACCAGTTTCAATGGCATTATCATAAAACGCTGTAATAACTGTATCCGGAGGGGGGGTGAGAGAGGCCATTCTTTAGACATTGTTCCTTGAATTGAAACAGATTCTTTCAACTTACTCCATGACTTTTGTTCTAATATGCGGTATCCCTCCTGTAGAGATAAGGGAACATGTAGTTCTATTGATTCCAAAACATGTCTTGCCCCCTTTTTGTGTGTGTGTGTGTGTGTGTTAGTGTGTGTGTTTGTGTGTGTGTGTGTGTGTGTGTGTGTGTGTGGTGTGTGTGTGTGTGTGTTGTGTGTGTGTGTGTGTGTGTGTGTGTGTGTGTGTGTGTGTGTGTGTGTGTGTGTGTGTGAGGGCGGCGGTGTAAAAGAACAGAAAGAAAGTTCAATTTCTGAAATGATATCTCTCTTCTGTCTGTCTGTCTGTCTGTCTGTCTGTCTGTCTGTCTGTCTGTCTGTCTGTCTGTCTGTCTGTCTTCTCTCTCTCTCTCTCTCTCTCTCTCTCTCTCTCTCTCTCTCTCTCTCTCTCTCTCTCTCTGTCTCACTTTCTGCCTGTCTGGAGGGAGATAGGGACAGAGAGAGACAAAGAAAAATGAGGATGGGGTAAAAGTACAAAAGACGAAACGAGAGAGAGAGAGAGAGAGAGAGAGAGAGAGAGAGAGAGAGAGAGAGAGAGAGAGAGAGAGAGAGAGAACTCGAACTCGAACTCGAAGATTATTCACAAAAAAGGCCATTGGCCCATACATGAAGGGGGTTGCAGAATTACTTAGTATTTGGTGAGGGATAAAAGCGACAGTAACAACCAACAAGAAAAAATTATGTTATAACAAAACTCAGTTACAAAAAAATGACTTACGATAACAAAATATCTCTTATTCTGAAAGCTTTACACAAATATAAAGTCAGGCTAGCACAACCTTAGGCTGACTTGATGCCATGAGTAGACAGAGTCTAAATGAAGTAGGCTGTCTACTATATTTCACAGGGATATAATTTTGCCTAATATCCTCTAACACTGGACAGATTGACACAAAATGTACTTCATCCTCAGGGGCTTGCTTACATAATGGGCATAATAACCTGAGGTCAAAACATCATGTTCTCTGTATCTGAATTTATGAACATTTATATCTGACACACCAAGTCTAAACTTAGACATAATTCTTTTCAAATGAATATCCATATCAAGCTTTAGATAAGGTTTTACATCATTTCAACTTATAAATTGTCTATACATTTGATATCTTTCACTGGTTTGTATAATTATGATCACTACATTGCTGCCATTGGCAGTCAATCAATCTTTGCCTGAAAGCGTTTATAACCCCTCTACGATTTTCAACACCTTGATTGAGCCAAACAAATCCAAATACACCAGTTGTTTTTTTCCTTTGACGTCTACATCATAAAGCATCTTGTAAGATTTAAAAGGAAGCCTGTACTCATCCATATATAGAATCTTAATCCAGAATCTAATACATCTTACAGCAGCATTAACAGAGAGAGGACATCTATTAGTTTCACTATACGCAAGATCATTGGGTGTATGTCTATCTAAGCCTAAAACTGTTTTAAAGCAAAGAGATGCACCGATTCACAGTGTGTTACAACTGCATCCAAGCCCCAAATTTCTGCACCATATAGCACAATGGGTTGTATTTGGGCATCAAATATCCTAATCAGCAAGTCAAAAGAGTTATTCAATAATCGCAATTTTTTTCAAAACTAGTAACAAGCTACGTTTACCTCGACTTGCCAGATCTTTACATGTAGCTGTAAAACTAAGCTTTGTAGAAAAGCAGATTCCTTAGTATTTATGTACATTAATCACAGGCGTGACTTTTCCATTGTACAACCATTTTTCATGAGCAGCCAAATGACCACCTTTTCTGAATACAACGTTATTACTCTTATTCAGATTAACCTTAAGATCAAGTGCTGATGCAAAGCTGCTCAGGCTATTTAACTGCTTTTGTAAGCTGACAACTGTTTCAGATAGCAAGATAACATCATCAGCGAGGAGGAGAATAAACAATTCTGTGAAATCTTGGGGGAAAGTGGCACCATGTTGACCATTATTAATGACTTCCCTGGCTAACTCATTAATAAAAACAGAAAACAATAATGGGCTACATACATCACCCTGTTTAACACCAGTGGTGCAGTGTATCATGTCAGTCCATTAATTTTAGTGTCACACCTTATTCTGCTTCTTACATTTTGATACATGGCTCTCAAACATCGCAATAGTTTACCCTTCACACCATTTTTCAGGAGAATAGGCCATAAGTTTCTATTAACAGAATCAAATGCTTTTTCAAAGTCAATACATGCCACATGGAGCTTACAGTTATGAACAAACTGTTTCTGTACAAACGCAAGCAGAGTAAACATGTGATCTATAGTGGAGTATCCTCTCTTAAAACCAGCTTGGTGTTCACCTGTAATATCATTTTTCTTAACCCATTCCTGTACTGTACAACTTACTACTTATGTCACTAAGAGAGATTCCCCTGTAGTTATTAGGGCTATCAATATCGCCCTTTTGTGTAATGTTAGGATTATAGATTCAGTCCAGTTATCTGGAAAAAGACCGTCATCAAAGAATTTATTAAATAATTTTAGAAGGAAAAGCACAATATTTTCACCTCAATTTTTATTAGCAATTCTCCAATGATTTAAACAGG
The DNA here is from genome assembly GCA_030674155.1 of Stramonita haemastoma. Lineage (NCBI taxonomy): Eukaryota > Metazoa > Mollusca > Gastropoda > Neogastropoda > Muricidae > Stramonita > Stramonita haemastoma. Next base: position 829,575 of record CM060338.1, read on the forward strand.
ATCAGCTGCTTTATCATTCTTTAGTTTTCCAAGTGCCCAATATACTTCATCTTTAGATATTGGACGATCCAAATCTTCCTCCGTTTCATCAATGTCAACATCAGTATTCATGGAGTTGTCTAATAAGTCTGTCTCCAAGAGGGTTTTGAAATGTTGAAACCAAGTGTCAACTGATATATTATTCTTTGGCTGAATATTTCTAAATGATGCCTTATTAACTCTTTACCAGAACTGGACTTGAGAAGAGATTGAAGACATCATGTCTGCAAGTAAAGTCATATTATACTGTTTTCTTTTCCTTTCTAGCATAAATTTATATTCCCTTCTTAAGATACAATACAAGCTTTTGTCTTCGTTCTTTAATGTTTTCGGAAAGTCTTCAAAAGTTTTCTGACCCTATATTTCATACTTTTACATTCATTATCAAACCATGTAGCATTTGACAAACCTTTACTGATATGTACCTGTTTCATCATACATTTAGCACTGGATTTTATGCAATAATTGAACAAATCTAGAGCTTCATTAATTTATTATTTATTTATTTATTCTTTTATATCGAGAATAACAGAATAAGCAATTATGTGCTTTACTTCATCTGGTCCCCGTGTGTATGCAGTTTTTGTAAATATTGTCATCTGTTCCCACCGGCACACGATGGCCTACTCTTACGAAAAGCGGAACAGGATTTAACGTGTGCGCAAGATGTTCTGCGTGCGTTGGCACATGGGGCCTCGGTTTAAAGTCTCATCTGAAGGACTTTTGGGGAGAGTGGAGTTAATGGTCTAATCAGTCATCTGTAAGGCATTTGAAAAGTTTTTATTCATATTCTCGTCACACAGATTATCTGTATAAGCTGAGAGTTTGTTTTCATGCCATACTAACTTTTCCACAACAGATGGCTCCTCAGCTGTTGCATAAGTTTTATATCATGGATTAATATTAATTCAACAGGAAGGTGATCTGAATCTGAACGCTTGGCAACAAACAATTGACACGAGTAAAAAATCTGAGAGAACAAATCATCTGACACTAACAAATAATTATTAACACTGCATCCACCATCAGAAATATATGCATAGCGTCCTTGCTGGTCGCCATTGCATACACCATCTAAAATTTGTAACCTAAGTGCAGTGCACATATTTAATAATAATTTACCATAATTGTTGATAACAGAATCTTCAGAATAACGATTACTACAGAGAGACATGCTTTTACTTTGAAGATCTGGAATAAAGTCATTTACTGCATGATGACAAGAAAAATTGATGTCCTGCTGTTTAAGTATCCACACAATATTATATCTACTTCATCCAGTGTCACCACACAACTAACTAAATATTATTCCAACATAGCAATTCTGTTATCATTGTCAAACATGTCAAAAAAAAGGAGAACATTCAGGTGGGATATACACACAAACAAGCAAAACATTTCTTGAAGTACACAACAGAGATTTGTCACAGAGAAAAGAACAAATAGTTTATTAGGGTATGGAACATCTAAACATTTCACAAAAGCAGCTGACTCATGCTTTATCAAACAAACTACTCCCCCTGATTGTCTCCCTTGATGGCTAACTTTAATTGCTGACTTACAGAAGACCTAATAGCTAAAAACATCTGGCTGGATGTTTTCCAGGAATGCTGAAAAGACAGACAGACAGACAGACAAAACAGACAGACAGAGACTAGTCACTCCCCTTTGGCCCTTCTCTTCCTACTATCCAACCCAGTCACACAGACAGACAGACAGACAGACAGACACACACACACACACACACACACACACACACACACACACACACACACACACACACACACACACACACACACACACAACACACACACACAACACACACAGAAAAAAAAGGACTTGAATAGGGACTATATATTTATCTACAAAGTCTCTTCAAATGAGCATTCCACAGGGGTCACTTATTGCTCCTTTATTATTCAACATTAATGCGTGATTGCCAGACACATTATCTAAGCATGTAGATCTAGCTCAATACGCTGATGATATTTGAATGTGGATGAATGTAACAATGAAAAAGAGTACTCTTACAAGATCCTTGAACTACATTAAAAAGTTGTATCAAAATGAACTTAATATCATATCAAACTATATGAATGAAAATGGTTTACTTCTATCGACTGATAAAACACACATGGTTTTTTTTAATAATGGGTCAAATCCAACACTATTGCCTAGTTTTCGAATTGATAATGGAATTTTAGAATACAAGCAAACAGTCAAATTTCTTGGAGTATTTCTTACAACAAAATTGACATGGAACTATCACATTGAGTACATTCTAAATAAATATAAATGTAATAATATTCTGAAAGTTATTAGCAGACAGTCATGGGGTCAGGATATTCTCAGTTTACTGTACCTTTCAACGTCTTTAATTCGTTCAAAATTGACATATGCTCAAGAAGTATTTTTCAATACTCCAAAATATCTGTTAAAAAAAACTTCAAAGTATAGATTGTAGAGCATACAAACTGGCTCTAGGTCTACCAGTCCATGCCTCCTATATAAAAACATATAGTGCATCTGGAATTCTACCTCTAAATAATCACCGAAGGACTGCTTGTAAATTTGTCCTAAGAAGTCAAACCGTTAAAACTAATTTGCAATCGGCAATAAATCTTAAGTCTGACAGAGATTTTTCAAAGAGAGAAAGATCGATATCCTCTAAGATCACATTGGGTACATATACATCTCAAACATTTTTGAATGCTGGATTCAATCCAAATACAAAATTATATTGCTAAAAGAGATGAAGTATCCCCCACTCCAACCTGGGAACTCAAAAGAGCACAGTTTGATATAAATTGCATTGACTTGATAAAGAATTATAATATAAATCTAGTATCTTCTCAAGCAAAAATTCATTTGGAAGAACATTATTCAAACCATTTAAAAGTGTTTACAGATGGCTCAGTCTTAAACAATAATGCAGGTGCTGCAGACATTATACCAGAGCTGAAATCAGAACAGTCATTTCATCTTGGGGAGAATATTTCAATTTTTACAGCAGAACTCATAGCAATATTAGTGGCACTCAATTTCTTAATCGATTTCCCAAGAGCTGTTTTCCGCATACATTTTTGTATTGATTCAAAATCAGTAATTCAAGCCATCAGCTCTATGCAAACAAAAGTTAGATCAGAACTTGTTTTTGAGATTTGTCATTTAATTCATCTCCTCACCTTAAAAGGTTCAGATATAACTTTTTGTTGGATTCAATCTCACTCTGGTATATATTACAATGAAAAAGGTGATCTTTTAGCAAAAACTGGGGCAAAACAATTGATAGATGTAGAAAATTTGACACTTCATTTGTCAATACAAGAATGTTATCAGATCGTGGAAAAAGTATAACAAAAGTTCTTCCAATATGAAAAAGGAACGTGGTTGTCTAGATGTATATGAAGGGATGGTAACATTTGAGTCTTTTGTTAAAATATATAAACAGATTGTTATTGTATAAAAGAAATTGTTTCTCTGGCTTGCAGATGGGAAATGAACTGTTTTAAAACAAAATGTGTTGTACATGTCTCTTGCATATGTGGACATAGTATAACTGCTGATTATATATTGATATACAGCATGCTGAAAAGTTCTATTCCTGTTCTTACCTCATCATCCTCATCAGAGATATTCACTGATCCATTACTGAGGTAATCATTTTTCAAATCATTACCGCACTGTCCTATTGGTTCTTTATTATGATTATCATGGACTTGGAAAACATTTCCCTCTGTTGATTAGATTTTTCTCTTGATGGTTACGGTTATAAATAGTTTTATTGTTCATGCGTTAAATTCTGTTTAGAATTAGGAATTGTTACTATTCTGTATTCAAGAATTATTTGCATTTGTGTTTGTTTTAGTATTATTGTTATTTTAACTGTTCTGTGTAGATTTAGTGAATTAACCCCCTTCCCCAGTTCCAAAACTCCTCCTACCCCCGCCCCCCTCCACACATACATACACACACTTTTATTCGTTTTTTTTTTTTTAAATGTCTAATATCACATTTTGTGAAAAGACGTAAAATGAATGAACACACACACGCGCGCGCGCGCGCGCTACACACACACACACACAACACACACACACACACACACACACCACACACACACACACACACACACACACACACCTCGGACCAGTAGATTCGATCTTCCTGGGGGTCGTAGTCGACAGCAATGGGGTTGTAGAGAGGCGAGGTGAAGTTGATGGCGTGGTAATCGTAGGTGCCTGGCTCCATCTTGAGGATCCAACCCCCAGTTGAAGAGTTAGGCCTGGACGCAGTCAGAAGGAAGAAGGGATCTCCAGCACTGACCCAGAAAATCCCTGTGACAACACTTTCACAGGTAAGGATTTTGTTTAATGTATTTATCTATTGATTTATTTATTTATCTAATTAGTTAGTTTATATCGAGGATAATGGATTAAGCACTCATGTGCTTTTTTTTTTTTAGCATCCAAATCCCCGTGTGTATGCAGTTTTGTAAATGTCATCTGTTCCCACCGGCACACGATGGCCTACTCTTACGAAAAGCGGAACAGGATTTAACGTGTGCACAAGATGTTCTGCGTGCGTTCGCACACGGGGCCTCGGTTTATAGTTTCATCCGAATGACTTTTGGGGAGAATGGAGTCAGCACTGATGTTAACTCCAGGAGAAAAATCTCCTCGAACGGGAATCGAACCCGGGTCGTCAAATTGCGAGCGCAATGTTCTGACCACTAGGCTATCCCGCCCCCCTGGTTGCTGGTCTAGAGGTAACACGCCTGCCTAGAAAGTGACAAGTCCAGGTCGGAGAGTGCGGTGGTTCGATCCCAGTTTGCGCTCAAAACTTTTCACCTATGCATTAGACCATGAGTGGAGGTAGTCTGGGTGCTTGTTTTTTTTTTTTTTTGATGAGACGATAAAATGAGGTCCTGTGTGTCACACAAAATTATTTAGCGCACGTTAAAGAACCCCCACGGCAACAAGAGAGTTAGTTGTCCCTGCCAAATTCTGTAGGAAAAAGCCACTCCGGTAGGGAAACAAATACAGTTTTTCTTTCTCTGTATTTTCTTTTACAGGAAGAAAAAGAAAGATAATGGGTGGCGCTGCTCTTGTGGCGACGCGCTCATCCCTGGGGAAAAGCAGCTCGAACTTCATGCATAGAAATCTGCCGTGACTTGAAGTGGTGTGAACGTAAAATGTAACTATGAATGTCATGACAGGACTGACACAGGTAAGGATATGTCATGACAACACTGACACAGGTAAGGATATGTCATGACAACACTGACACAGGTAAGGATATGTCATGACAGACTGACACAGGTAAGGATATGCCATGACAACACTGACACAGGTAAGGGATATGTCATGACAACACTGACACAGATGGTAAGGATATGTCATGACAACACCGACACAGGTAAGAATCTGTCATGACAACACTGACACAGGTAAGGATATGTCATGATAAAACTGACACAGGTAAGGAACCTGCCATGACAACACTGACGCAGGTAAGGATATGTCATGACAACACCAACACAGGTAAAATCTGTCATGACAAACTGACACAGGTAAGGATATATCAGACAAAACTGACACGAGGTAAGGATATGCCATGAAACACTGACGCAGGTAAGAATCCTGATTTCAGATAGATGTATATAGTAGTATTAGTTTAAATTTTACATCAAAGGCTTTAAAATGAAGCTGGTAACATATAGTCTTATTTCAAATAGATAGATAGATAGATAGATAGATAGATAGATAGATAGATAGATAGATAGATAGATAGATAGATAGATAGATAGATAGATAGGGAGGGAGGGAGGAGGAGGGAGGGATGGAGAGCGAGAAGAGAGAGAGAGAGAGAGAGAGAGAGAGAGAGAGAGAGAGAGAGAGAGAGAGAGAGAGAGAGAGAGAGAGAGCATGGAACAATGAATAATGAATAATGAATAATTAACAAAATTGGTTGACAGAGGGCTATACTCTAAAACTAACAGTAGCTTTTTTCAAATCCAGAGACAGATATTAGATAGACCGACAGACAGACGAACAGATAGACCAGCAGATGGACAGACAGATAGACCAACAGACAGAGACCAAGAGACAGATAGACCAAGAGACAGACAGACCAAGAGACAGACAGACAGATAGACCAACAGACAGATAGACCAACAGACAGACAGATAGACCAAGAGACAGACAGACCAAGGGAGAGACAGATAGATAGAACAAGAGGTAGACAGACAGACCAAGAGACAGACAGGCAGACACACAGACCGACAAAGACAGAACGCAATGCTTTGTCAACAGCTACAACACCACCAACAAAAGCAGCATCAAGGAGACTAAGAACAAGAGCATGACAACGACAATGACAACGACAACGACAATGACAATGACCACCATCACCAAAATAGAGCGAGGGAGTGGTTACCTTTCACATTCAGGGTGAGAATCGCCAGCACCAACCCCCAGACGGCCATGTTTGCTTGCAGGAGAGGTGACCCCAAGTCGTCTGGACTGTGGCAAGAGCTGCTGTGCTGTGTTTCCTGTGACGGCTGTGACGATCAGGGTCTTCTGGACTAGGACTGGGACAAGAGCTGTTGTGCTGTGTTTCCTGTGAGGGCTGTGACGATCTACGTAACATCTGTCAACTTCAATGTTTCTCAGGACTTTATTTCTACCCCCCACCCCTTTTCTACCCACCCGATAAAATCTTTAAAACCTCACTTTCTTTTGGCATGAAGCCAACTTCCTCTTTCAGTCTCCAGTCTGGCACGAAGTTGTGTGTCTCTAAAAGGTCAGCATGTCCTTATCAGGTTTGGGAAAATGAAATGCGCACACTTGTTTTCGAACGAAGGTGGTAGGCCTAGCCAAAAATGGAAATAGATTAGTTGGTTTTATACGTTTGTATCTTAAGTAGTCTTTACAGCCATATGCTCCAAATGTACCGCACGTGTATGACGGAGATGGCAAATGTAGACACAGATTGCTGTAGTGTTTATTGCTTTTGCTGTTGGTATAGTTTGGTTTGCGATAAAAAGAAATTCAAACTTTTAAAAATTTCGTATCACTTTTTTAAAATGTTTTTTTATAATTTATTATCTGTGTCCACTGGCAGGCAAAACCTTACGTTTCCTAAAGACAGGGGAACAGATTTTAACGTGCAGGTAATGTGTTCTTGGGTCGTGGGGGGCTGTGGTTGAGGTGGTACCTAGGATGTCTGGCTGCTGCACTCTACCTGGTAGGGTGGACGGGCATCACTGGTCCTCAGCCATCTCCTCAATCTCTCACGTGTTGACTCCAAGCGCCACACCCCTGGACCTTGCCTCAGCAGGCGTGCTAAACCACGTGAGGGGTGGTGTCAACACAGCATAACAAGGGAGAACCACTACCATCCAAGACAAAGCAGGGAACTGTCTCACAGGAGATCAAGATATTTTAAAGAGGTGGACAGGGTACTGCTCTGAGTTGTACACTCACACAACAACAGGAGACCTCAAGGTGCTAGATGTCCTTCCATCAACCAACAACAGCAGCTACCCCATCCTACGGGAAGAAGTTGAAAGTGCAAACAAATCACTATAAAGAGGGAAGTTAGCAGGAGTGGACAACGTTCCATCAGAACTGGTCCAGGTGGGAGGAGAGACCATAATAGATGTGTTTCTGACAATATGTAATAAGATCTGGGACACAGGGGAGTGGCCAACACCTTAGACACAGTCCCTGATTATCACTCTCCCGAAGAAAATCAACTTAGAACTATGGCAAAACTACCGTACCATCAGCCTGATCAACCATCCAGTGTCATGCTAAGAATCCTGAACATACTAAAGCCTCAAGCTGAGGTGATCATCAAAGAAGAGCAGGCAGGGTTCAGAGCAGGTCGGAGCACAACCAAATGAATTTTCAACCTTAGAATACTCTGTGAGAAATACTTGCAACACCAACAAGATCTTTACCACGTCTTTGTAGACTGTAAATAAGCATTTGACTAGAGTCTGACATGCAGCTCTGTGGGCAACCATGAGGTTGTATAACATCAACGCCAACCTGATCAGACCCATAGAATGCCTGTATAACAAGGCAATCAGTGCAGTCTTCTATGACAGCAACATAGGAGATTGGTTCCGAATCACAATTGGAATATGCCAAGGATATCTGCTCTCTCCCATCCTCTTCAACATCTTAGAATAATGGCAGATGCTCTGATAATCATGATTGAACAGTCAACATTGGAGGCAGGACAATCACAAACTTACGTTTTGACGATGACATCGACAGCCTAGCTGGAGAAGAACAAGAGCTAGTCAGCCTGGTAAATCCCCTTGTTAAAGCCTTTTCAGCATATGGCATGCAGATTAGTACAGAGAAAACCCAGCTGATTACAAATAGTGCCAATGGCATCAGCATTGACGTAATGATAGCTGGTAAGAAAATCGGGACTGTCCCTAGCTTCAAATATCTGGGAGGTATAGTATCAGATGAAGGATCAAAACCCGAAATTCTCTCCAGGATAGCCCAGACCACAGCTGCAATGACCAAACTTAAAGTCCTCTGAAATGATAAGAACATCGCCATCAGCTAGCTTCAAGATCAGACAGATGCGTTCCCTGATCATGTCCATATTTTTGTTGGCATATGAAACATGACCATAAATAAAGCAGACATTAAAAGAAAAATACAGGCAATGTAGATGAGATGCTTTTGCTAACTCCTTGGTATCTCATACAGAGATCACATCACTAATGAAGAGGTGAAAACCAGATTAAAAATTGCTATTGGACCCTATGAAGAGTCCTGATTTGAGTGAAAAAAATCAAGCTAAAGTGGTATGGGCACGTCACACGATCATCTGGATTGGCCAAGACAGTCTTACAGGAACAGTAAGGGAAGGGAGACGAAGAGGCAGACAGAGGAAAAGATGGGAAGACAACATCAGAGGGCGGACAGGCCTTGGTGGAACGATCTGCTACAGAGGGTGGAGGACCGTGAGGAGTGGAAAAAGCTGGCTGCAAAATCTTCAGTGGTGCCCCCACGGTCTGCCGAGACTACGGGATAGGTGACAATGAGGTGGTGAATGTGTTCCTAATGTGTTTGCACACAGGAACTTGATACAAGGTCTTATTCAAAAAGCCTTTGGGGGAGTGGAGTCAGTGTTGATATTAACTTTTGGGGAAATATTAAAAAGTCCCTCGGACCTGGTGGCTCTAGGGCATCAGATGGCAAGCACAAAGCTATCTCTCCCCCAGGTAGGCCTCGAAAAAAGACAAAATCAATAAAACAAAGCTAATCAGATTATGTAATACATTATAAACAAACACAGAAACATTTCAGTGCCAGCAACCATATATGAAAAAACATATAAATAAATTCAGTATAATTATTCACTTTCCTTTTTAATCAGGCTTACATCAGTTCTGACAGACAACAATAATGAAACAAACAGCTTTAAAAAGAAACCTGTACTCAGATTTGTGCCTAAAAGTAATATAATGTGCGCCTGAAAGAAAAATTCCTGTTTGGGACACCACATAAGATATGAAACAACATTTCAGACAGGCAACAACAACAAAATTCCAGCACAACCAGGACGATCCAACACCATTAAAAATAATCTGAACCCTAAAATTTTCTATAGGCTAATACAACAAACGCAGTAGTGGGTTGTATAGGAAATTCTATACCCAGTGTATATACCCCTGACAACACTGGCCCCATACTCTTGCTGCTCAGTCACTGTGACACACCCCCACCCACCATTCAGAATGAGATAAATGCAATGGGGGTTGGGTGGGTGGAGGGAACAGAGGGGAATTCCCCCATTTTACGTCTGTTTAAAAGTGCATAAGTGGCTTGCTCTGGTGGTGTGTGTGTGTGTGTGTGTGGTGTGTGTGTGTGTGTGTGTGTGTGTGTGTGTGTGTGCCACTATAAATCAAATCATCAGTACCGGCCACTGTGTGATAATGATAAAAAAAACAACTCTCGGAGTAAAATCTGTTGTAAAGGTAAGGCAGGGTTTCGAGTATGGGAAAAAACTTTTCATCTCCTGTTATGCAAACTCACTGGATATTTGTCACACAGGGGTGACAGTCAAAATAAACAATGATGAAATATTAGGCCAAAAATGTAGTTTATGTGTGTTTATTCTAAGGTCCAAAAAGTGACAGTATTGACTGGTTAACCCCCCCCCCCCCCCCCTCCCCAGATTTTACAAAACTGAAATGGATCATTCTGAGCAAATTTCATTCTTCTCATACTCCTACCTAGGATTCTGGGTGCTCTGCCGTCACCAGCGATGGTTTAGTCGGAAATATTGTAGAGTCAAAGCTTTGTCTATTGAATGATGGCAGAGTGACCAGAATTCTTATATTCCTAACCATAAACCCAGTGCTATCGAACTAGCACTAATATCTCCAGGATTATCAGGACTGTTGAAGGAGGCTGTCTCCAAAGTGATCATTGTCTTATTACACTGTCAGTTGATCACCCTGCAACATGTGACTTCCCGCACATTGAGAACACAACTCCTAACTTTCCATACAAAACTACTCACTGGAGTTCTTTTCAATCGTTCCTTCAGGGTACTGATATCGAAACGATTGAAGAGGAGGATGTTGATATGTTTTATTCCAATTTTGTGGCAATGTTTATGTGTAAAGCTGGTTTTCCATACTCAGAAGCAAGCAGGAAGAATGGGAAACCATCAGACAAAAGATGGTGAACTGAAGCATTATGTGTGGATGCTGTAAGGTATTAAAAAATATATTAAGTACAAAGTATGGTAAAAATATCAGTCAGAGGAAAACTTTTTTTGTATGAAATAGGTTGAAACTTAGTTTAAGAAAACAGTTTCTCAGGCGAAAAACAAGTGTGGGATAGAAGTATGAACAAATGAAGTATCAGAATCCAAGGACTTCGCATTGAGTTTGGGAGACAATTGCTGAAATGAAAAGTGGCTTTCAACTACCAACATGTCCCATCATGTTTGAAAATAATGTTTTTCCAAGTGAAATTAAAAAAGCAGAGGCCATTGTTACGATATTCAAGAAAATAATTCATTCTTATAGTTACAATCAGACACTGTTCCTTATAGCACATTTCAACTGAATAAATCAGAAAAGCTACCGTATAGTGCAGATTATTTGCATGTTCCCATTCAGTACGATGAATTTAACGAAATTGTAGATTTGTTTACACATAACAGGACAGCAGTTGGTCCTTATGGTGTATCCTATCAAATGCTGGCCCATATGCCAGAGATGTATTTATTTATTTATTCTTTTATATCGAGGATAACAGAATAAGCAATCATGTGCTTTTTTTCATCCGGTCCCCGTGTGTATGCAGTTTTTGTAAATATTGTCATCTGTTCCCACCGGCACACGATGGCCTACTCATACGAAAAGCGGAACAGGATTTAACGTGTGCGCAAGATGTTCTGCGTGCGTTCGCACACGGGGCCTCGGTTTAAAGTCTCATCCGAAGGACTTTTGGGGAGAGTGGAGTCGGCACTGATGTTAACTCCAGGAGAAAAATTTCATCGACCGGACTCGAACCCGGGTCGTCAAATTGCCAGCGCAATGTTCTGACCACTAGGCTATCCGTCCCCCGAGAGAGAGAGAGGAGAGAGAGAGAAGAGAGAGAGAGAGAGAGAGAGGAGAGAGAGAGAGAGAGAGAGAGAGAGAGAGAACTGTGAATAATTTTATTGTAGAAGGCCACCGGACCCATTACAATTTCACACACTGACTACCCCCCCCCCCCCCCTTCCCCCCGTCACATTAATTTCGTTCTCAATCTTTGCCAAGAATGCACCTGAAAACGCTTCTAGCACAATAATTATAACATTCACTCGTGGTATTAGCATACATCTGCTTGGAATGTTTGCAACATTTTAGACAAAATATAAATTTGATAAATAAATAGATATATAAATAAATATAAATTTAATAAATGAATAAATAAATAAATGGATAAATAAAACTGATTAGAAAGATCTCTCCCTCTCTCTCTCTCTCTCTCTCTCTCTCTCCTCTCTCTCTCTCTCCTCTCTCTCCTCTCTCTCTCTCTCTCTCTCTCTCTCCTCTCTCCTCTCTCTCCTCTCTCTCTCTCTCTCTCTCTCTCTCTCTCATAGGATAGCCAGAGTCAGAACATTGCGCTGGCAATTTGACGACCCGGTTCGAATCCGGTCAAGGAAATTTTTCACCTGGAGTTAACATCAGTGCTGACTCCACTCTCCCCAAAAGTCCTTCGGATGAGACTTTAAACCGAGGCCCCGTGTGCGAACGCACGAAGAACATTTCCCCACACGTTAAATCCTGTTCCGCTTTTCGTATGAGTAGGCCATCGTGTGCCGGTGGGAACAGATGACATTTACAAAACTGCATACACACGGGGACTGGATGTAAAAAAGCACAAGAGCGCTTATTCCATTATCCTCGATATAAAAAAAATCAATCTCCTCTCTCTCTCTCTCTCTCTCCTCTCTCTCTCTCTCTCTCTCTCTCTCTCTCTCTCTCTCTCTCTCTCTCTCTCTCTCTCTCTCTCTCTCTCCT
>CM060338.1:847269-857269 GCA_030674155.1 Stramonita haemastoma
ACAATTATTATGTGGTAAAGGTAAAGGTGTCCCATGACCTGTGTGGTCGTAGGGGAGCGAGGCATCAGAGACCTCAGCTTCTCTAGGGGCCAGCATATTGAGGACGGCGCCCATCTCCTCTCCCTCGCTGCTTTACCTTCCCTGACCCTAAAGAAGGCAGGTACCCATTGACAGCTCGGTGATCTGGGGGACTGTACTAAAGCCAAGGCACGCAAACAGTCGCCCACCCAATTGGTAACCACGCTCGATGCTGCTTAACCTTAGCATGGGGGGGGGGGGGGGATCGAGTGCTCTGACCACTGAGCTGTCCCGTCCCCTTGTGTGGACAAACAAACAAACAGACTGATAATTATGTCAGGTCACTGCAAAGTCTTACAGTAGTCTGCTGTTTCCCCAGCAGTCTGGATTTCAAAACTCCTGGACTATGTTCTGTTCAAACGAATCGTGTGATACAACGGAAAAAAACCAAGATGATCGTTTTCATGCCAATGTGACACGTGGCTCACTCACACACACACACACACACACACACACACACACACACACACACACACACACACACATACATACATACATACATACATACATACATACATACATACATACATACATACATACATACATACATACATACATACACACACACACACATGACACACACACACAACATAACATACATACATACATACATACATACATACATACATACATACATACATACACTACATACACTACACACATACACATACACACACACTACACATACATACATACATACATACATACATACATACATACATACATACATACATACATACATACATACATACATACATACATACATACATACATACATCAAATCACATGTCTAGACAAAAGCACAATACGATGTTTAGCATGAAAAGGAAGAAATAAAGGCAAAACGCATTCCACACCGTTCTAAACAGGTTTTTATTTTGATGCTGTAAATGTGAAGGGAAAAATTGCAATAAAGCCACAACGATCGAAGACTGAATAGTCACAATAATGATGCATAGAATTTTTATGGCGCCAATCTTGTCAGGTAAATGAATCAAAGCGTGCAATCGAACCATTCCCACACAAGCTATCGTTCTTCAAGAAACAAAAAAAAGAATAAAATAACAAGACTTTTTTTTCTTTGAGCGCACGTCATCAGAGTTTTTGTCGCCAAAAGCGAACAAACTAGAAACAGAAAGAGATTTTGTTCAAGCTCTGCTGGACACAAACAATACCATTCAAAATATCGCACAGAAGATTTACCCAGGTTTTTTTAAAAATGTGTTTGGGGGGGTAGTCCCAACCCTGTGCATACAATCACTCACTCAATCTTAATTCTCAAAATATAATACTTCACAATAACAAGTGTAAAGATACCCTCTTTGAGATGTGTGTCCATATATCATCTCTACAACTTGGATAACTCTCGTTTTTTTTCTGTAACATATCTTTGAAAATTGTTAAGGCAAAAAAAGAAAAAAAGAAAAAGAAAAAAAGTGTAAATCTTTTTGAATACACTACCGGCTGACGTCACGTTGTGATGTGAAGTGGAAATGTGTCGATTTCTGATCGGCTTTCCTGACATGGAAAGTACAAATAAAGAGGAAAAATACAGAGTCCTTAAGAGGAAAAATACAGAGTTCTTTTCCTTTCCAAATAGGAAAAACTCTCCCTCTCCACCCCCCCCCCCCTCTCTCCCTCTCTCTCATTCACTCCCTCACGCACACATACATACACACAAAGTGCCAACACAGATGTGTGTGTGTGTTTTGTTGTGTGTGTGTGTGTGTGTGAGACACAGAGAGAGAGAGTGTGTGTGTGTTTTTTTCTCTTTGTGTGTGTGTGTGCGCGCGCGCGCGCGCTTGCGTGCGTGCGCTCTGTGTATCGATGTGTGCATGCGAATGCGACATGAGTGTGTGTGTGCGTGTGAATGTGTGGGTACATATGTGTATGCGCGCATGTCTCGCTGTGTATTTTTACGTGTGATTGTGCGTGCACACACACCATGCATTTGCAAGCAGGTTGAGGTGTTTCAGCAGTATCACTGTACACAGTTTGGCTGGCCTCAAGACAATGGGACTGACATCTATATACGTGATTATGTACAGCAGCAAGGGACACCCAAAAAAGAAATACACACACACGCACACACACACGCACACACACACACGTACACACACACACACTCACACACACACACACACACACATACATACACACATATACATTCTTTTCTTCTTTGTAACACAATACTTTAAAAAGGTATTTCTTCTTCTACTTCTTTTTCGCAATTCTTCTTCGTGTTTTTTTTTTCGCAGTTCTTTTCCTCAATTTCTATGCAATTCTCTTTCTTTTCTTCTTCTTCTTAGCAATTCTTGTTCTTCTTCTCCTTTGCAAGCTTTCTTCTTCCTCATTCTTCTCCTTCTTCGTTTTTTTGTTCTTTCCAATTCTTCTTTTCTTCTTCTTCTTAGTTCTTCTTCTTAATTCGTCCTCTTGTTTGCAATAATTCTTCGTTTCAATTATTCTTCTTTTCAAATCATCTTCTTCGCAATTATTTTTCTTCACAGTTCTTCCTCTTCTTTGACATTTCTTGCTTTTCTTCTCATTCTTCTTCCCCTATGCAATTCTTCATCTTAGCAATTCTTCTTCTTTGCAAGTTTTCTTCGCAATTTTTCTTCTTCCTTTGCCCCCTCCCCCCCACTTCTGTTACTGTCTAGATTTCAAATTTTTGCTATACATGGAATTTCTGCACAGGGAAGCATTTATTTTTTTTTCTCCGCCAAGAAGTCAGTCATATTATTTTGTCTTCTGTTACGATGTCTTCAGTGGCACCAGAAATCTAAAAAGGGGGAGGGAGAGAAAAGTAAAAGGTAAAGGTGTTCCCATAACCTATGTGGTGGTAGGTGAGCGAGGTGTCAGAGACCTCAGCTTCTCTAGGGGCCAGCATGTTGAGGGGCGGCGCTCATCTCCTCTCCCTCGCTGCTTTACCTTCCCTGACCCTAAAGAGGGCAGGTACCCATTTACAGCTGGGTGAACTCGGGGACTGTACTGAAGCCAAGGCACGGAAAGTCACCCATCCACTTGGTCACCCCACTCCATGCTGCTTAACCATAGCTGGGGAAAAGCGAGTGCTGCGACCGCTGAGCTATCCCGTCCACTGAGGGCGGATGGGGGTGGAGGAGGAATGGGGTGGGGGAGGAATGGGGGAGGGGGGGGGCTGTGCTCCTACCAAAAGACAGGGTGGGATTTAACCTGACATCAGTGAACAGAGAACTAGGACTTCCATCACTGTGGCTCCCTGAAGTCCTAGAGTCCTGGGTCAACCCTCGAGTGCAGACCTGCCAATGCCTGAATTCCCTAATGTGTATGCAATATATATATATATATATATATGTGTGTGTGTGTGGTGTTGTGTTGTGTGTTATGAATATATATATATATATATATATATATATATATATATATATATATATATATATATATATATATTACAAAGATCAAATAATTCTGTATCATTAAAGATGAATTAATTCATGTCAGTGCTGGGTGGGTTACGGACACATCAACATGTGACGCTAAAATGAAGTCACATTTCATGTACCCCTGGGAGGGTTTTCTTGGAATAAAAATCTGGAATCTTGTGTGTAAGGCACATGGAGTGCATGCATGTCAAAGAACCCCACAGCTTACAGGGCCAAAGTCAGTAGAAAAGTCACTCCCCAAAAGTTCTACACAAACACACTTGCAGAAGAAAAAGGCGTTATGTAAGTAGGTAGGAAGACGTGGCCTATTACTAGATCTTGTGTGTAAGGCACATGGAGTGCATGCATGTCAAAGAACCCCACAGCTTACAGGGCCAAAGTAGAAAAGAGCCACTCCCGAAGAGTTCTAAACCAACACACTTGCAGAAAAAGGCGTTATGTAAGTAGGTAGGAAGACGTGGCCTGCTACAAGAGGCAACACGCTTTCAGCCCAGTGAGTAGCTCAATGTTCACAACACAGAAAAAAAATGCTATCATTACGGAATGTGAAAAAATCAAGTCACTGCAGTACACTACAAAATATTACAAACAATACAATACAAATGCAATTTTAAAAAAAGAAGAAAGAAACCAACACAAGATAAGATAATTCTTTCAAAAAACAACGATACAAAACAAGATCTTCCATCGTTTGGTCTTTAAAGCAACAAGGTGATGATTATTATATCCTGCAATATCAGTTCACATCAGACCAGGGATATGTGTAAAATAGCTACAATACAGGTTTCCCTCGATGGGGTTGATAGGGAAATTGCAAACCTAGCGTCTGTACTGAAAAGAAAAAAACATATTACGTGGAATTCATTTTTCAAAAATCCCTTAATAAGGAATTTGGTTGTATGGATAATCACTAAAATAGAAAAAAAATGTTTTAGAGACAGCACACTTGATAACACTCAAACTCGTTTTAATGTGTCGTCAGATTTCTTTAAAAAAAAAAAAAAAAAAAAACCCACCCCGAACCTCTTGATCAATAATTATCGATATAAACTCCCAGCACCAACCCCAATCCAATCCAATCATGTTTTTTTTATAAAATTTATAGCCTCGACCAACTCTATCAGCCCATGGATAAACCATGTAGAATAGAAACAAGGCAATAGAACGATGACTATGTCTACGTTATAAGCTTACAGTTTATAAGGCACACGGGATTAAATACGTTATATTTCACCACAGATGTATAAGTAGTAAAAGGGGCCGTGAATGTATACATTCTGTCTATTTAATACAAAGTTGCAGAGTTCAACGAAAGATAAACACGATACAGCCCCTACATTCCCTTCTCTACTAAATACAGCCCCTACCTTCCCTTACCTACTAAGATAAAAACATACAGCCCCTACATTCGCTTATTCAAAAAGATAAACACGATACAGCCCCTACATTCCCTTCTCTACTAAATACAGCCCCTACCTTCCCTTACCTACTAAGATAAAAACATACAGCCCCTACATTCGCTTATTCAATAAGATAAACACGATACAGGCCCTACCTCCCTTATTCAATAAGATAAACACTGTACAGCCCCTCACTCACTCACTCAGTCCCATGTCCAAAGGACGTAGGGGACATGAGAGAAGACGCAACAGAGATCTTTTTCCATGCTTCACGATCTTGTGGCTAGTAGGAGGTGTTGCAGGGGTTGGGCGGTCCAGTCTTTGATGTTGTCAACCCATGATTTCTTTTGGCGCCTCTTCTTCTCTTGCCTCGACTGTTCCTTGCAGGATGGTTTTTGCTAGGGTGTTGTGTCTTGTGGTGTGACCAAACCACATCAGCTTTCTCCTCTTTATGGTGGAGAGCAAAGGCTCTTGGGGGCCCACACGCTTTTGATTTCTTCTTTCACATAGTTATTGGTCTTGTGTTCTTTGTATGATATTTTGAGGAGTCTTCTGTGGCACTTGTTCTCGAATGCTTGGATTCTCCCTACCTCCCCTTATTCAATAAGATAAACACAATACAGCCCCTACCTTCCCTTATTCAATAAGATAAACACAATACAGCCCCTACCTTCCCTTATTCAATAAGATAAACACGATACAGCCCCTACCTTCCCTTATCTAATAAGATAAACACAATACAGCCCCTACCTTCCCTTATTCAATAAGATAAACACAATACAGCCCCTACCTTCCCTTATTCAATAAGATAAACACGATACAGCCCCTACCTTCCCTTATTCAATAAGATAAACACGATACAGCCCCTACCTTCCCTTATCTAATAAGATAAACACGATACAGCCCCTACCTTCCCTTATTCAATAAGATAAACACAATACAGCCCCTACCTTCCCTTATTCAATAAGATAAACACGATACAGCCCCACCTTCCCTTATCTAATAAGATAAACACGATACAGCCCCTACCTTCCCTTATTCAATAAGATAAACACAATCCAGCCCCTACCTTCCCTTATTCAATAAGATAAACACATACAGCCCCTACCTTCCCTTATTCAATAAGATAAACACGATACAGCCCCTACCTTCCCTTACCTACTTCAGGTGATCTGGGTCCATACCTAAAGCAAATCTGTCATCTCTGTTTGAATCCCCTTAGACCGAATGTGGCTACCTTCATGATGGGAAAAAACTGTCGCATTCACAAAAAGTTAGTTACAACTGGTGAGTCTCGGAGCTTTAGCTGGGGAACAAAAGCCACCTCTAGTTTGAAATTGTGAATATCTAAGTTACAAAAAAGGGAATAAATGTTGAAAAGTTAAAATCTGTACTAATTTTCAAAGATGGTCATGTTGTGTTCTTTTATGCCTGCTATCATACGAATTAATAATAATAATAATAATAATAATAATAATAATAATAATATATAATAATAATAATAATAATAATGATAATAATAATGATGATATGATGATGATAAAACATGGAATTTATATAGCACTATATCTTGCAGAAACGAATCAAAGCGCTTGCTTCGACTGATACAACACACAAACAATCAACAACAATTACTAGTTTTAGAAAATAGCAAATTCTTAATAACCACCACCCTATTTGCGATCATGACAATCATTGGAGTGGGTATATCATTATCTGCATATCATGGATTCTGTTTTCGTTATTGTTGCTGTTGTTACTGAGACATTGCCCAGTTTCATATTAATCCTGGGGGGTCTGTCACCCAGAACATGCCTCTCTCTCCCTCAGTACACCTAGCCAGGAATCACTGTGAGAGACTTAGACTACGTCATGAATGAGACGTTTGTATCTACAAGCTCTTTTTATTTATTTATTTATTTATTCTTTTATATCGAGGATAACAGAATAAGCAATCATGTGCTTTTTTTCATCCGGTCCCCGTGTGTATGCAGTTTTGTCAATATTGTCATCTGTTCCCACCGGCACACGATGGCCTACTCTTACGAAAAGCGGAACAGGATTTAACGTGTGCGCAAGATGTTCTGCGTGCGTTCGCACGCGGGGCCTCGGTTTAAAGTCTCATCCGAAGGACTTTTGGGGAGAGTGGAGTCAGCACTGATGTTAACTCCAGGAAGAAAATTTCCTCGACCGGACTCTTTTTAATGATTTCAGCATGCGTGCAGCTATGTTCCCACTTCTTAGGAGTCTATATATATATATATATATACTGGATACGGGGAGTGAATGCAGATTTTCTTGGAGAATATCAGCTCACACTCTGGGGAATATCTTTCAATAAGAGAACAGACAACTTAACAGACCGTATGATGGAACAACACTGATGAAAAGGTCACGCACTTCAAACTGTTCCACAGAAATCAGAACCCACTATGCAATGATTCCAATCTCCCCCCTCCCCCCCTGAATAGAAAAAAGCTCCTTATAAATCACTGTTCATGATCAATCAGAGTAAATTCTTGATTAACGCAATTCTCAATTCATAAAAAACCTTTAAGACATAAAGTGGATGATGACATAATATTGCGACCTCTGGAATGCATACTTGAACGTGTGCCATTGCGTATTCAAAATAAAACGGTGCTTTTGGCCGATTGGTGTGTCATAAAATAGTCCATTTTTAAAAGAAAAGTTAATACATGCTTTGAAAGATATGTTAATTTTCTATTTAAAAAAACATGTGCGAGTGATTATGTAATCTAACCAATTGTGCATAGAAATAAAATATAGGCTACGTGAAATATTAAAGCCAACATGTACGTCATCACAGAATTATTTTTAAGGAAAAATCACTTTCACTCAATAAGTTTACCACAACCTTTTTTTTAACCAGGTGTCATTTTTTTTTTATATATTGAAAACCAACTTTATTACACCAATACGTATACCAAATAAAACATAACAACAAATCACCCTTTTGTTAACCAATCATATCCTGATAAGACATTGTACAACAAAATCACCCTTTCGTTAACCAATCAGCAGCAGTGACCTCAAGGTCAGGGGTCAAACCTGAAACCAGATTTCGTTCCTGCGAGGGGGCGTAACACCCCCTCCCCCCCTCATACCATCAGCAGAAGTTCAAACAGCACACGCCTTGTCCTCCTCCCCCCTCCTCCCACCATCCAGCGTGTGACAGGAGTGGGGAGAGGGGTCTGCGCACGCGCGCGCGCGCGCGGTGTGTGTGGTGTGTGTGTGTGTGTGTGTGTGTGTGTGTGTGTGTGTGTATGTATGTGTGTATATGTGTGTGTGTGTGTGTGTGTGTGTGTGTGTGTGTGTGTGTGTGTGTGTGTGTGTGTGTGTGTGTATTTACTATTTTTTGTATTTTGTACCACTTTATGTCACTTAATGTGTGCGTGCGTGCGTGCGTGCGCGTGTGTGTGTCCGCGCACGCGCTCCATCCAGGGCCGGTTATTCGATGACGATGCGTTCTTCAAAGATGGCGATGATGAGCATGATGAAGATGCCGAGGAGTATGCCGATATTGTTGAGGATGAAGACGGGAGTGTCGCGACAGTTCTCCGCCGCTGTCATCTGAGGCAGCTGTGTAAAGCGGGATAGAGGGTGGGGGGTGAATAATGTGGTGTTATACACACACACACACACACACACACACACACACAAATATATATAATATATATATATATATATATATATATATATATATATATATATATATATATATATATATATATACATATATATATATATATATATTATGCATGCATGCATGCATAAAAACATACATACACACATACATACATACATACATACATGCATGCATGCATGCATGCATACATACATACATACATACATACATACATACATACTACATACATACATACCATACATACATACATACATACATACATACATACATACATACATACATAGACAGACAGACAGACAGACAGACAGACCTACGTGTGTATATATATATATATATATATATATATATATATATATATATATATATATATATATATATATATATATATATATTCGCACAACTAGTGTACAAGTGTACAACTACCCACTACGCCCAGATTCCAACATAGTTTCTGACAAACCCCCTGAACACCAAGATAAAGACCCACCAATACTAAGGTGTGAAGTAGATGCAGCTATTAAACAATTGAAGAAGGGGAAGTCCCCTGGAATCGATAACATCCCAGCTGAACTCATAAAAAATGGAGGGAATGAAACAGCAAGGCGATTCACAGATCTTTGTCAGAAGATCCACGACACCAAAGAATGGCCAAAAGAATGGACACAGTCTCTTGTAATACCCCTGCCAAAGAAAGGAAACCTCAAGCAATGCCAGAACTACAGAACCATCAGTCTCATAAGTCATCCTAGCAAGATCATGCTGCAGGTAGTCCTCAACAGACTGAAAAACCAAGCGGAAAAACTCCTGGCAGAAGAACAAGCGGGCTTTAGACCAAAACGCAGCACAATGGAACAAATTTTCAATCTGAGAATTCTGATAGAGAAACATCTCCAACACCAAAAAGACTTGTACCACAATTTCATAGACTTCAAAAAGGCCTTTGACAGGGTATGGCATGACGGCCTCTGGCAAGTACTCAGGCACTTCAACATTGACAGCTGCCTAATTGAAGTCATCAAGGCTCTGTACGAGAACGCAAAAAGTGCAGTTTTTATGAACAATCACGTGGGCGAGTTCTTCAAGACCACGGTTGGGGTTCGCCAGGGCTGCCTTCTCTCACCTGTACTCTTCAACCTCTTCCTCGAAAACATCATGACAGAGACACTGCAAAACCACCACACTTCCATCTCCATTGGTGGAAGACCCCTTTGCAACCTCAGATTTGCAGATGACATTGACCTCATGGGCAGCAGCAAACAAGAACTGCAAATCCTCACAGACAATTTAACAGATCGAGCGAGCGCATACGGCATGGAGGTCAGTACAGAGAAATCAAAGATCATGGTCAACAGCGCGAGTAATGACATCACGGAAATAAAGATGAATGGAGAAATACTAGAAGAGGTGAGCCAATTCAAATACTTAGGCTC
>CM060338.1:862269-867269 GCA_030674155.1 Stramonita haemastoma
CGTTAGGGACATGCTGCCTGGTACAGACATGAAGCACAGGACAGCGGGCATTTAGACATACATACACAGTGTAGCATATAATGTACACATACCACGATCATCACCGTCAGGGACACGCTACCTGGTATGGACACAACACAGCAGACATATATATATAGACATATAATACCACGATCATTACCGTTAGGGACATGCTGCCTGGTACAAACATGAAGGACAGTGCATATATACATATAATACCAAGATCATCACCGTTAGGGACATACTGCCTGGTACAGACACAGCACAGGACATCAGTACATGTATACATATAGTACCACGATCATCACCGTCAGGGACATACTGCCTGGTACAGACACAGCACAGGACATCAGTACATGTATACATATAGTACCACGATCATCACCGTTAGGGACATGCTGCCTGGTACAGACACATGCACACAGGACAGCGGGCATATAGACATACAGTACAATAGTGTAGCATATGATATACATACAGTACAGCATACACATATACACACACCACGATCATCACCGTTAGGAACATGCTGCCTGGTACAGACGCAGCACAGGACAGCGGGCATATAAATATACAGTACATAGTGTAGCATATAGACATACATACACACATACACAGAATAGCATACACAATATAGCACACATCCTTCCGATGAGACTATAAACCGAGTCCCCCTGTGCGAACGCACGCAGAACATCTTGCGCACACGTTAAATCCTGTTCCGCTTTTCGTAAGTGTAGGCCATCGTGTGCCGGTGGGAACAGATGACATTTACAAAACTGCGTACACACGGGGACTGGATGTAAAAATAAGAAGCACAAGAGTACTTATCCCATTTTCCTCGATATTAAAGAATTAAAAAAAAAAACCCAAAAACAGTACAGTATACTTACACATGTATATACGTGCACAGTATAGCATATATACATACATACACACATACACAGCACAGCATACACAGTATAGCACACACACACGTACATACACAGTACAGCACACACACAATATAGCATACACATGTACATACACATGTACACAGTATAGCATACACATGTATATATACAGACATACACAGTATAGCATACACACACACATACATACATACACAGTACACACCCACATCCACAGTACAGCATATATACAAATTACATACATACACAAACACAGTATAGCACACAAACACACGCACGCACGCACGCACACACACACGTACGCACGCACGCACACACGCACGCACTTACCTGTAGTTTTTTGCTCTGACTTATCCTCCTCCTTCTCATCTGTGCCCTGTTTGCCATCCTGTGAAATAGCAGTCAGCTTTGAATCAACACTTTCCTTATTATATTTTAGTGCCACAACAAGTTACAGGACATGGGGAAGATGGAAAATCGGCTAAAAGCACCCTGTTCAAACAAAAAGAAATAATGTTAACAGCAACATTCAATCCTACAACCAAAACCATTGACAACTATAACCAAAAAAAGTATGATCAACAACCACCACCACCACCACCACCAATAACTACTACTACTACTACTACTACTACTACTACTACTACTACTACTAACTACTACTTCTACTTCCACCACTACTACTATACTACTACTACTACTACTACTACTACTACTACTACTACAACTACTACTACTACTACTACTACTACTACTACTACTATACCACTACTACTACTACTACTACTACTACTACTACTACTACTACTACTACTACTACTCCTACTACTACAACTACAACTACAACTACAACTACAACAACAACAGCCACAAACAGGACAACTTACAGCGACGACGTTGAGGTCGATATCGTGGCTGTGTCCGTGACCCTCTCCTTTCTCTGCCTGTCAAACACAGCATACAGTGCAAAAACTGCCCATGAAATATTCACAGTATACAATACCACCAACAAGCCATTATATTTCTCTACCTGTCAAAAAAAGCATACAGTGCAAAAACCGCCCATGAAATAATTATTCACAGTATGCATACCACCACAAGCAGCTATCTTTCCCTGCCTATCAAACAAAGCAGACAGTGCAAAAACTGCCCATGAAATATTCACAGTATGCATATCTTTCCATGCCTATCAAACAAAGCAGACAGTGCAAAAACTGCCATGAAATATTCACAGTATGCATATCTTTCTCTGTCTGTCAAACACAGCATACAGTACAACAACTGCCTTAAAGTATTCACGTTTTGCATGTATGATGGATCGGTGGTCTAGGTTGTAACGCGCCTTGCCTAGACAGCAAAAAGTCCGGATCGGAGTGTGCGGTGGTTTGTATCCCGTTTCGGCCCAAAACTTTTTCCCTATCCATTAGACCCTGAGTGGTGGTCTGGACGCCAGTCTTTCGGATGAGACCATAAACCTAGGTCCCGTGTGTTACACATCACTATTTAGCGCACATAAAAGAACCCACGGCAACATAGGGGTTGACCCTGGCAAAACTCTGCAGAAAAAAGCCGCTCTGGTAGGGAAACAAATACAGTTACATGCAGGGAAAAAGAAAAAAAAAGGGAAGCGCTGCACTTGTGGCGACGCGCTCTCCCCGGGGTAAGCAGCCCGAATTTCACGCAGAGAAATCTGCTGTGACATAAAGTGGTATAAAACACAAAATACAAATACCACCAAGGGCTACTTCCTATCCCTGCCGTCCTCATTTCTTTTGTCTTTTACCATTTCTCTGATGGAATTCCTTGTTATGCTGCTGCTTTTTCTGTTCGTTTCCTTGCCAATTTCTCTCCCCCCCCCCCATCCCCTCTATGTCGGTGTGAGTGTGTGTGTGTGTGTGGTGTGTGTGTGTGTGTGTGTGTGTGTGTGTGTGTGTGTGTGTGTGTGTGTGAGTGTATTGTGTGTGTCTGTCTGTCTGTATGTATGTATGTCTGTCTCTGTCTCTCTTTCTGTGTGCGCGCACGCGTGTGTGTGTGGTGTGTGTGTGTGTGTTGTGGTGTGTGTGTGTGTGTGTGTGTGTGTGAGTGTGTGCGTGTGCGTGTGCGTGTGTGTGTGTGAAGTCGTCAAAATGATTATTATTGAGGGTAAAAGATCAAGTTTACACACATTTTTCATCCTGCCCTCGTGTGAGTGTTGCTGTTGTTGCTGTTGTTGTCTTCAATTTTACGTCTGTTCACTTTTAGTGATATTAGACGTGTGAGTGTGTGTGTGAGAGAGACAGAGACAGAGACAGACTGAGAGAGTGGGAGAGAAAGAAAGAAAGGGAGACAGACAGACAGACAGACAGACAGACAGACAGACAGACAGACAGACAGACAGACAGAGGCAGAGACAGACAGACAGACAGACAGAGAGGGGGGAGAGAGAGAAAGGGAGACAGACAGACAGACACAGACAGACAGACAGACGGACAGACAGAGATAAACAGATAGAGACAGAGAAATACAGACACAGAGAGAGACAAAGAGAGCGAAAGAGACGGAGAGAGACAGAGAGAGACAGAGAGACACAGACAGACAGACAGACAGACAGACAGACAGATAGACAGACTGGCAGAGAGACAGAGGAGGAACGAGAACTCATGAAACTGTTTCATGCCGCACATCCGCCTTAAAAGGCCACCATACATTTTAAGGTACGAGGGTGGGAAGATGGAGGGAGGGGGGAGAGGGAATTCGAACATAACATCTCACAAGCTTTAACCAGACCTCGGCAACTCAAAAATGTACAAACACACATGCATAATAGCATGCACACGAATAAAAGACTGAATGAGACCCCCCAAAATTGCGAACAAAAACAGTTAAAAGTCTCACGCCCTTTACCCTGCGCTTTACAAGACCACTTGTGTGCGCTTCCGCGTGCTGAAAATATCACAGTGACAATGGCATGATACTTGATATCAATGGCACGATACTTGATATCAATGGCACTATACTTGATATCAATGGCATCATACTTGATATCAATGGCATCATACTTGATATCAATGGCATCATACTTGATATCAATGGCATAATACTTGATATCAGTGGCATGATACTTGATGTCAATGGCACGATACTTGATATCAATGGCATGATACTTGATATCAATGGCACTATACTTGATATCAATGGTATGATACTTGATATCAATGGCACGATACTTGATATCAATGGCACTATACTTGATATCAATGGCATGATACTTGATATCAATGGCATGATACTTGATATCAATGCCATGATACTTGATATCAATGCCATGATACTTGATATCAATGGCACTATAATTGATATCAATGGCACTATACTTGATATCAATGGCATGATACTTGATATCAATGGCATGATACTTGATATCAATGGCACTATACTTGATATCAATGGCATGATACTTGATATCAATGACATCATACTTGATATCAATGGCATGATGCTTGATATCAATGGCATCATACTTGATATCAATGGCATAATACTTGATATCAGTGGCATAATACTTGATATCAATGGCATGATACTTGATATCAATGGCATGACACTTGATATCAATGGCACTATACTTGATATCAATGGTATGATACTTGATATCAATGGCATGATACTTGATATCAATGGCATAATACTTGATATCAATGGCACTATAATTGATATCAATGGCATGATACTTGATATCAATGGCATGATACTTGATATCAATGGCATGATACTTGATATCAATGGCATGATACTTGATATCAATGGCACGATACTTGATACCAATGGCATGATACTTGATATCAATGGCATAATACCTGATATCGCTGTTAAGTATATCTTATCACAAAAATCCCATACTTCAACCAGATTTCTGTATATTTATAAACATCTCTCTCTCTCTCTTCTCTCTCTCTCTCTCTCTCTCTCTCTCTCTCTCTCTCTCTCTCTCCCGCTGTCTGTCTGTCTGTCTGTCTGTCTGTCTGTCTGTCTATCGCACGCACGCACGCACACACACACACACACACACACACACACACACACACAAAC